>JAHPZR010019860.1:0-10000 GCA_019787425.1 Platygyra sinensis
AACGACTATTGGTTCGAGTTATCGGGAGGATCGAAAAAATGAGGGTTAGAGAAATCAGGATTCCACTGTTGTTATTTTGAAACATTGCATACTCCTAGCCTATGACTTCATTCGACAGCCTGGTAAAATCAGAAACTTATAAAAGAAACAGTTAATTGTCCCTCGTGCGAGAAGTTCAGGAAATTTTTAAACCGGCACTTTGCGGAGCCATTCAAAAGGGCTCTTTTCAGAGCCACCACAAAGACATAAGTCTTGGCAGGAGCCCATCTTGGTCGTCCTTTGCTTTCATCCTTCTGTCACTAATGGAAATAACATCATGGATTCCCACGGTACACATTTAATTGGCATATGGCTTTTCCAAAACAGAATACCTGCAATTGTGGATCCTTAGATCATTGACCTTAACTCCGATTTGACAAGACAAACGCTAGTGAAAGTAACCTACAAGCCAGGCCTTGAGTACCTTTTAGAATGCTTTCTCCCGAGTACTTTTGCCCGAATCATCAGCGTTTTGCCCGAAAAATCTTAAAATATTCTGCGCCTCCGCCCCCCGCCCCCCCGGCTCGTACGCCTATGGCAACTTTTAATCTACGTCTTAAACAGGGTATCAAAAATCGGAATTCTGTCTTAACAGGGTAGGAAAATCAGCGATATTTGTCTTAAACAGGGTCAGGGTATGAGGGCCGGGCCGCACTCCCCACCCAGAGATATATCGAGTACCCCCCCGGGGGTCCGAGCTTATCTAAATGAATAATGAAATAAATAAACGTGCTCACGCTTTGCACGGGAGTTAACACGAGCGAGCCAATGACAAGGGAACGATCTAAGCCGAAGTACAGCAGTAGGCTTTTGTACATTATGCTTTTATTTCCTCACTAAATGCTCCACCTCAATGCTCCATTTTTCCACTATAATGCTCAGTTTTTCGCCAGAAAAGTCACTAAAATGCTCGGTTAATGCCCATACCTTGGGTTTTTAAAATTTCTTAATTTCAACGTTTAAACACAATTAACAGTTCAGAGTGTTAACAAAAACGTATAAGTTAGCATACTGAAGTTGACGACAATATATATAAAAAAGTTGCAATACACCATAAGCTAAGCTGATTCACTCTTATTCTGTTAATCCTTTGTCCCCTTTCAATGATATTTAAGTGAAGAGGTTAAGTTAAGTCTACTTTTTCTATATCCTTTGGAAAAAAAATATCAATTCTCCGGGAGAATGCCACTAGAATGCTCAAAAAAATGCTCAATGCTTTTGCCTCACTAAAATGCTCGAAAAAATGCTAGCATAATGTACAAAAGTCAGTCAGCTAAAGCTCCTAAGGAATGCGATGACGTTCTCTTTCCAAATATATATATACGCTCCTCAAGATATGCGCGCCAAAACCCCTGCAACGAGCTATGAATGTGAAAGAAGTGCGAGTTCTTTAAGGCGGCTGCATACATATCACAGACATGCATGGGCCAGGAAAGGCTGTCGTCCCTCGCACTAATGGCCATACATTATCAAGTCAACTGTTTTGGATGAGGTGGTAAATCTGTTTGCCACCAAACACCAACGGAGACTGAAGCGCGGGACTATTCTGAGGGATTAGTTTCCGCAGTATTTTGATGTCTCATTTTACATCTTAAAATTAGCACTTTATAACTAACAGTTGTATTCGACATTTGTAATATTCAGCTCCTAGCGTGTACTTTGTAAATTGCAACGGCGTTGTAATTTCTCATGAATTGCTACTTTCCTAAATAAACGGGTCAGACAATAAAAAATACATTTCGGTAGTTTGGTCCACTTTGGCCTCGTTAGCACCCCCCGCATAAAATCCTGGTTACGGGCCTGCCGAGATATTGTTAAAGCAGACTAACATGGCAGTGCGGTCATGAAGTAGGATTCACGGTATGTAACTAGTTTTCCTGACAACACGGTGTTACCTCGAGGTTTAACACATTGACACTGGAGATTTTTGGCAGAAACGTTTTTTGGACTTAAGCATGACGTTTACGGCAAACGGCAAAATTGTATGTCTTCAGCACCCTGCACAGTGGAATCAAAACATTTGTATTTGCCGTGAATAGTAAGAGACACTTTTCCATTTTTGTATGATTTATTTCAAGATTACAAGAAAGAATAGAAAATCAGAGGTAATCTTTGCCGTCTGCCGTAAACCTCATGCTTAAACTCTATTAATTAAGCACATTTTTAGCGTGGATAGCAGCTACATTAGCTCCAATATACCCAAAAAGGCATATGCAACATGATAGCACGCTTTTCTTTCCACTAGCATCGCGTATTATAACATGTTTGCTCGGACATGCGTTCCTTTCACTCCTTTTTCGAAGTTTGTACCTTTTTGCTGCAGTTGTTGACCTTCTACTAGGCTTGTTTCAATTGAACAATTTCCCAGAATGCATCGTCAAGACGGGAAATTCTTGCCACGGAGTCGCCAATTGTAGCTGGGGGACATTTTTCTCTGCGTTTTTTCGCTTCAAGTTCTAAGGATTTTCGTGCAGATCCCAAGCTCAATTGACCCAATCACTCTGATCTGGGTGTCAATGGAAAGTCCTGTTGCACACTTGAAGTAATATGATGACGTCAGGAGTGGAACAAAGGCCACTGCTCGTCACGGTCGTAAGCGTGCGTGTGGTTATGAGCAGCACAGGCGTCATTGGGTTAAAGAACTGTATTTTTACGAATTTCTGTCTTTTATTTCGTAAAAAAAGAGCACAGCTGAACCAACTTCCTTTAACGTTCTTTGCTCCCCGAAAGTAACGTCCCCTCGAAAGTAAAGATTCCCCCCCGCCACCCCGAAAGTAACGAGCCCCAAAGTAGCGAGGGTCGTTACTTTCAGAAGTTTTTGGTATGAGACTGGAAAGGCATCAAAAACTGCATTTAGACTAGTAATAATCGTAGATTAGAGAGTGCGTTCGATATCACCAGGCTCTTTGTCGGAGGGTCGTTTCAGGAGTATTCTCGTGATGCGTGATTAGCTGATTATATTTTCCGTGAAACGTGGATTGAGGAAATTGTTCTTCGTGACTCGTGACCTGAACGTTCTGCGTGATCCGTGAAGAACTTGAATTTTTAACCGGTATTCTTGATTTTGATCACTCTTTTCTGCGTGATTTTTAGACCGCAAATCTTCCCGAATGGTTAGAGTCGCTATATAGAGAGTGACTTAGGTATGCGATTTGCAATATGGAGCCTTGACTTATAGCCATTCGCGATTTTGCTTTCTACAAACACTTTAAGTGCCACTTAACTATGAAGGAAAGGTGAAGAAGACCATATCCCCCCAAAACTTTCGTGTACGTATTAAGGACCACAAGAATTCACCATATGGTAAGTTTCATCGATTTTTGTTTCTATTTTCTAGCAAATTTTCAGACCTACACTTCGCCTCATATGTTCTCTATAATTTACCCGTGTTATGTCACGTGTCACACACAGTGAGCCTGGGTTACCTATGGGTATGTAAGCGTTTTCAAAACGGATACGGCGTTGTAGTGTGGACGGGCGAAACGATACGAAAACGACAAGCGTGGACGCAAATCTTTTTGAAAACGGAGCAAGACAGCTCCGTTTTCGTTTGAAAACGGATTAGTGTGGACGGGGCCTAAGGAATCGAAAAAAAAAAAACAACACAACAACAAAAACAAATTGGACAAAATAATTAAAACCACAAAACCCGGCCGTCAAAAATTGACGCAATTTTCGCCCAGGATATGTGGAAGTTTAAATTCATGCTTGATTTTAGTATATTTAGGATCAGTAAAGGGAATTTCCCATACAAAGTGTATGGAACGCATTTGTCTATTGAATCAACAGTCATATGTCGAGTTTGCGCGGTCTGTAGATAAATAACAAACATCACGACATATTTAACACGTGAGTCAGGGCAAGTGTTAGAAAAAAGTACTCAGTCTGCACGATCTGCATGGTCTGTACGGTCTGCACGGTCTGAAGTCTGCATGGTCTGCGTTTTGGGGTGACCCGCTAAGCTTGAGCTAATTAAATTCTTATTACACAAATTTAGGGACCATTTCGTGAATTAGTCTAAGCAAACTTGATATCGTGACAGCGAGGCGTTACATTGCTCGGCAATATCTACAGGCATATGATATGACGATCGCTAAAATGCTAATTGTGAGCTAATGTGCGATTCAAGTGGCAAGTTTTGACATCCAATATTACAATGCGATTCTTTTGTTACGCGAAAATAAACAGAAATACTCACTCAGGCGAACGGATAGCCGTTTACGCTTAACTATGAAGGTCATCTGTGCAGGATATCTAAAAACGGGTACGAAATCAATCGCTAAAGCCTTGCAACACCTTGGATTTACGGTGTTCGACTGGGAAGAGCAAACGTTTGACTTCCTAGATCACTGGGTTGATGTTTTTTTCAAAATGGCGCCAAGCCTGATGTGAAGCGAGTTTATCAGAATGCCGACGTATGCGTGGATACACCAGGAAACTTCTTCTTCGAGGAAATACTGGAAGCTTTTCCCGACTGTAAAGTGATTTTGAGCGTGAGAGAAGAAGATTCGTGGGTAGAAAGTGCTGTGCGTCAATTGAACTCCTTGTATGCTTTTCGATCCAAGATTGTGTCCATGTTATCACCAACAGCGAAGAAAATGGATTACGTTTTGGATTCCTTCCTTAATGCCGCGATTGGAACTTTTAACACAAAGTCCACCTATGTTATGAGAAAGCGATATCGTATCCACAACCACCGTGTAAAGTCCATTGTTCCCGCTGACAAGCTGCTGGTGTACAGCGTAAAAGAAGGATGGAAGCCTTTGTGTGACTTCTTAGAGTGCGAGGTCCCTACTATTGCCTTCCCACATGAAAATATCAAAGCAGAGATCACTGCGAAGTTACTCGTGTCAAGATGCGCCCAGCAGGCGAAATGGGAAGTGCTGAGAGGTTTTATTGCAATTTGCTCAGTTCTTATAGTGATTGTTGCTACAATTCTTGCCTTTTGCTTATATCAGTGACACTTTTGTAAGAGTAAACTAGATGTAGCTCGCGCTAAGTGCCTAAGCAACCATCAGTTCAAACCGAATACTAATTGGGAACTTAAACACACAGAGTCATGTCTAGTGAGGGTCGCACAGGGTTATAGGTATTAATGCGTGATTTGCTGTTATATTTTCCGTGAAACGTGAACTTTAGGAAATTATTCTTCATGACTCGTGACTTGACTGTTTTGCGTGATCCGTGAAGAAGCCGTGATCCGTGAAGAACCCGTATTCGTGTAAACCACAACAATGTAAACTTATCCGATTTGCAGAAACAGATTTCAGATTTGAAAAACATCGTTTTTTTCACATGTACTTATGAACTCTGCTAATAAACAGGATAAACAGTATAACAGTGTGTTCTCCGACTCTACGCTTCGGAAAGCTAGCCACAAAACCAGCTAGGGTATTTCTAAAAACAAATGGCGCAAAAACCGTAAAAACACCTCTGGAAAAAGGCGAGCAGCCAAAGAAAGGGAATTAAATGAAAAATTCCTTAGAAACCTTTCAGCCCATCAGCTAAAACGCAAAGCCAGTGTTTTGAAATTCCTCTGGTTTAAAGAGCGTTTTAGAAAACTCTGTTTTCGTCAAGATTAGCTAGTGTGGATTGTAGGCCTAACTGCGTTCTAAAATTCCCCCGGACGGCCCATTGGACAGAAAAGAAGGCACGTCAGTTTGAGTTCATTTATTTTACGCAACACGGAGAGTTTCTTGTTAGATATCGATAACCATAATTATCAGTGCGTTCGACGTAGGAAGAACGCTCCCTAATACGGATTGAGTCGAGATTTTATGGAACTTGTCGTCATCGATGGGCCCGTGGATCTTGGAGGGGCGCACAAAGAGAAAGAGCCTGGGATCGAAAGAAAAAGCAACGACAGGCCTACGCGGACTCCCAATGTGGTTTTTGTGGTTGTCGCATTATCAAAGCCTTCAAATTATAGTTTTGCTCTTTTAAGCATGTCTTTTAGAGATTTACCTCTTTTGTAGGATATGATCGGGGGATTTTTAAAAATTGTGTTCAGCAGAGGCTGGCTTTCTATGAAACTCCAGTTTTCCATCACGATTTGTTTAAGTTTCTTACCGCGGGGTGGTATGTAGTGACAAAAGACAATATTCTCTCCGCAGTTTTATGTTTTTGCGGTTTAAGTGCCGATTGTCTTGAATCAAAGGTGACCTCTGACAGGAAACTTTCTATACATTTCTTTGGATACCTGCGTGCTTCGAGGCGTAGTTTAAAGTTTGCAAGGCACTCTTTAAATGTTGTTTTTGAAGAGTTTGGTCCAAGTAGTCTCATTGCTTCGCCTTTGATAAAGCCTCTTTTTACCCCCGGAGGGTGGCACGAGGTAAAATGGGTATATTGAAAGGTTTCCGTCGGCTTGTAGCGAGTTTTGATGTCTAGGATGGATTCCTTTATGAATCTCTTCTTTGAACACCACTGTATCCAGGAAAGTTATTTCGTTCTCTGTTATTTCGGTCATGAATTTTATTGTTGGGCGGAATGTGTTGGCCTCTTCAGTGAAACGCTCCACCTCATTTCTTTTACAGTCCCAAAGGGAGAAAACGTCATCAATGTAACGTTTCCATACTCTTGGCTGGGTATTGTTTTGTAGAATTAAATTTGTCTTTATCTCTGCCATGAATACATTTGCAAAAGACACTGCTGTTTTTGTGCCCATTGCGACACCATGTGTTTGGAGATATTATTTTATTGAACCGGAGGCATCCAATTAGATTTGACATGAAAAGGATGTGGTTCGTTATTCACTTTTTTTTGTCCGTGAAATATGTATTGGAGGCGCAGTCTTCTCGCGAATTGTTCAAAATCCCGCAATTTTTTTAAAAATGAATTTTTACATTTTTTTTTTAATGTTTAAAATTCTTATAGAATTTTTTAAATTTTTTTAAAATTCTTCTACTGAGGAATTTTTTACAAATTTTTTCCATTTTTTTTAAAATTTTTTAACAATTTTTTTAACATTTGTTTAAATTTAAAAACAAATTTTTTTTTAAACCAGTGAGCAGCACTTCTGAGAACTGCTTGAGTTGTAAAACTTTTTTATTTTCTCCTACGCGTTTCGTGTGACTAACGCACACTTAATCAGGGAGTTTTACAATACAACATAGCATGCCTGTACTTATACCTATTAAAAATTATATTAAATTTGACGTTCGTAATAAACCTCCGAGTCTTACGTATAGGAATAACAAAACCACGCGGTAATGCGTATAGGAAACAGGCGGTGGAAATAGTCAAGGTCTGACATATTTTGCGCGTGATACAATTTTGGGGGCCACAGTTTTAGCTGATGGGCTGAAAGGTTTCTAAGGAATTTTTCATTTAATTCCCTTTCTTTGGCTGCTCGCCTTTTTCCAGAGGTGTTTTTACGGTTTTTGCGCCATTTGTTTTTAGAAATACCCTAGCTGGTTTTGTGGCTAGCTTTCCGAAGCGTAGAGTCGGAGAACACACTGTTATACTGTTTATCCTGTTTATTAGCAGAGTTCATAAGTACATGTGAAAAAACGATGTTTTTTCAAATCTGAAATCTGTTTCTGCAAATCGGATAAGTTTACATTGTTGTGGTTTACACGAATACCGGGTTCTTCACGGATCACGGCTTCTTCACGGATCACGCAAAACAGTCAAGTCACGAGTCATGAAGAATAATTTCCTAAAGTTTCACGTTTCACGGAAAATATAACAGCAAATCACGCATTAATACCCTATAACCCTGTGCGACCCTCACTAGACATGACTCTGTGTGTTTAAGTTCCCAATTAGTATTCGGTTTGAACTGATGGTTGCTTAGGCACTTAGCGCGAGCTACATCTAGTTTACTCTTACAAAAGTGTCACTGATATAAGCAAAAGGCAAGAATTGTAGCAACAATCACTATAAGAACTGAGCAAATTGCAATAAAACCTCTCAGCACTTCCCATTTCGCCTGCTGGGCGCATCTTGACACGAGTAACTTCGCAGTGATCTCTGCTTTGATATTTTCATGTGGGAAGGCAATAGTAGGGACCTCGCACTCTAAGAAGTCACACAAAGGCTTCCATCCTTCTTTTACGCTGTACACCAGCAGCTTGTCAGCGGGAACAATGGACTTTACACGGTGGTTGTGGATACGATATCGCTTTCTCATAACATAGGTGGACTTTGTGTTAAAAGTTCCAATCGCGGCATTAAGGAAGGAATCCAAAACGTAATCCATTTTCTTCGCTGTTGGTGATAACATGGACACAATCTTGGATCGAAAAGCATACAAGGAGTTCAATTGACGCACAGCACTTTCTACCCACGAATCTTCTTCTCTCACGCTCAAAATCACTTTACAGTCGGGAAAAGCTTCCAGTATTTCCTCGAAGAAGAAGTTTCCTGGTGTATCCACGCATACGTCGGCATTCTGATAAACTCGCTTCACATCAGGCTTGGCGCCATTTTGAAAAAACATCAACCCAGTGATCTAGGAAGTCAAACGTTTGCTCTTCCCAGTCGAACACCGTAAATCCAAGGTGTTGCAAGGCTTTAGCGATTGATTTCGTACCCGTTTTTAGATATCCTGCACAGATGACCTTCATAGTTAAGCGTAAACGGCTATCCGTTCGCCTGAGTGAGTATTTCTGTTTATTTTCGCGTAACAAAAGAATCGCATTGTAATATTGGATGTCAAAACTTGCCACTTGAATCGCACATTAGCTCACAATTAGCATTTTAGCGATCGTCATATCATATGCCTGTAGATATTGCCGAGCAATTAACGCCTCGCTGTCACGATATCAAGTTTGCTTAGACTAATTCACGAAATGGTCCCTAAATTTGTGTAATAAGAATTTAATTAGCTCAAGCTTAGCGGGTCACCCCAAAACGCAGACCATGCAGACTTCAGACCGTGCAGACCGTACAGACCATGCAGATCGTGCAGACTGAGTACTTTTTTTCTAACACTTGCCCTGACTCACGTGTTAAATATGTCGTGATGTTTGTTATTTATCTACAGACCGCGCAAACTCGACATATGACTGTTGATTCAATAGACAAATGCGTTCCATACACTTTGTATGGGAAATTCCCTTTACTGATCCTAAATATACTAAAATCAAGCATGAATTTAAACTTCCACATATCCTGGGCGAAAATTGCGTCAATTTTTGACGGCCGGGTTTTGTGGTTTTAATTATTTTGTCCAATTTGTTTTTGTTGTTGTGTTGTTTTTTTTTTCGATTCCTTAGGCCCCGTCCACACTAATCCGTTTTCAAACGAAAACGGAGCTGTCTTGCTCCGTTTTCAAAAAGATTTGCGTCCACGCTTGTCGTTTTCGTATCGTTTCGCCCGTCCACACTACAACGCCGTATCCGTTTTGAAAACGCTTACATACCCATAGGTAACCCAGGCTCACTGTGTGTGACACGTGACATAACACGGGTAAATTATAGAGAACATATGAGGCGAAGTGTAGGTCTGAAAATTTGCTAGAAAATAGAAACAAAAATCGATGAAACTTACCATATGGTGAATTCTTGTGGTCCTTAATACGTACACGAAGTTTTGGGGGGATATGGTCTTCTTCACCTTTCCTTCATAGTTAAGTGGCACTTAAAGTGTTTGTAGAAAGCAAAATCGCGAATGGCTATAAGTCAAGGCTCCATATTGCAAATCGCATACCTAAGTCACTCTCTATATAGCCGACTCTAACCATTCGGAAGATTTGCGGTCTAAAAATCACGCAGAAAAGAGTGATCAAAATCAAGAATACCGGTTAAAAATTCAAGTTCTTCACGGATCACGCAGAACGTTCAGGTCACGAGTCACGAAGAACAATTTCCTCAATCCACGTTTCACGGAAAATATAATCAGCTAATCACGCATCACGAGAATACTCCTGAACGACCCTCCGACAAAGAGCCTGGTGATATCGAACGCACTCTCTAATCTACGATTATTACTAGTCTAAATGCAGTTTTTGATGCCTTTC
>JAHPZR010019860.1:15000-17188 GCA_019787425.1 Platygyra sinensis
GATGATACGGATTATTGAAATAAAACATCACGTCTAGAAACTACTCACTGGACTTGTTGGTTGATTTTAGTTTACGATACATTTTTGTTTAATATTGCCTGATGCGAGACTTGTATGCGAGTAGCTGAGGGCGAGAAGGGAGTCCACTTAAAATCTTCTTGTCTCGCAGAGATGCGTAAAAAGCAGAGCGCTTGCATACGTGACGATCCAGTGCGCAAGCTTGTTTCATTTCAATATCCTGCGGCTCAAAAAAGACGTCACATAGAGACTGGTCATGTATAAATGGGTGATAAATAGTGTACGATCTGAACTGAGGTTTGTTTAGACACACAAAAGTGTAACTCCTGGCGCCAGATATATATTACAGTGGACATGTAAGTCCGCCAAATGTCTCGGGATGTGGACCATCTCGTTCAACTCTTTTTTTTCAGTAATTTTACAAACGTAGCTAGGGTTTTGAACGTTCACATAGCACGTGCAGTCTGTTGAAGAACACTGCCAGCCAGGGAAAGATGTCAGTACAAACTAGCACTAACATTTCCCTTTCCGCGCGCGTTACGTTACGACAGAACACAAAATCTACATCCACATGAACTAAGTCGGTAAAAACTCTTAGGACATCACACTGACTATAAAAAAGGCATCTAAAAATCTAAAATCTAAAATAAAGAAGTGTGAGGGGAGAATTTGCCAATATTCGTAACCATAAAAAGCCAACAGTTAGCAGTTAGTGAAAAACCAATAACCATGGTAACAACCTGTCTATCTGTATTATCTTGCAACGCCTTGTAGCGAGAACTACCTGAAGTTGTAAGTGGTTAATATTTACGAGCAGAATAACTGACTTGCCTATGACGGAATAGCCTAGAACAACTCCGATAAGCTCAATGACAGCCAATAGCGCTTTACGATTACTAAACGAAATATTAGATCATTGGTTTAGAGTCTAGCATATATACAGGTGTTTTGTAAATTGTTCTTGGGTTACGCCCCCGGCGGTGGGACGCCAGATACCACTATCCCGCATTGGGTTATGTTATGTTATTGGATTAAACTCTACTGTTGGAGCCAAGTGACTGCGTATTCTCTCTCGTTGCATTGGATTGATTTGCTGTAATAGATCCCGAAGCCTCTAGGAGTCTGATAAACTCCATCGCAGCAAGCGTGTTTCCCTCTGATTGTTGTAACAAGGATAACAACTAAAGCGACCCGAAAAACGTGTTATCACAGAAGTAATAAAGTTAAAATTCTATTGCTAAGAAACGCCAACAAGTTGGATTTAAAAGGGTCTAAAGACTCAATATAAGCCCCTATGGAGAAGAAACTTTGAACCTGTGAAGGAAATACCCAAGTGCCAGTCATAACAAGCTTGGTTGAAGCCCTTGTGAGAACATGGCCGGCACATCCCTGAATTCGAGCTCTTTCGTTTCACTGAGAAATGTTATCCTGCAATTTCCACAAGGTGAGTAAGAAGTAAGGTGAGTAAGAAGTAGGGTAAGAGAGTGTGCCACAGACAAGGATCGAGGAGGGATGTGCATGTATTGATAACTGTACAGCAAGTGGCAAAACAAAGCTAAAACAATACATATAGGTTTATTGTTCCGCTTCCTTTGGGACTGATTGGAATTCTGTTCTGTAAAGAATTAGCAGTTCCTGAATACAAGACACCTGCACACTTGGAGTAACCAATCATTTAAATTATGAATCCGACAAAAACAAAGAAATAATTGATTGCCCTAGGGGCGGAATTGACGGATAGACAATTGATTTTCATACAGAAGGTAGTTTGGTAAACCAGAAAAAATAACAGAAGATGTACTGCTTTGGTATTAGGTAACAACAGAAAAGGTGTCCTTCCTCAATAAAAAGGAACCTTCACATTCATGATTTTCCCGTCTTCAATCTATCAAGTGTTAAGCAATAGAGCTCATATAACATTTGTTTCGAGTCTGTCATCTTGATGATACAATTGTAACACATTCCTCGACGGTTATGTGACTTAAACACCATGCATGACACTGTTAAACAAGTCTATGTAGTGTGTCACACAGAGAAATCACAAACGCGTCAAATGAATAAAAGCAAGTCTTTTGAGCAAAGATATGATTAAAAAGAGCAAAGAATCACTAATTACATCCTCTCAGCATTGTGTCGCTCTTCAAAAACCTGAAAAGAGGAAGATTCAAGT
>JAHPZR010019861.1:0-13399 GCA_019787425.1 Platygyra sinensis
ATTCAAATGAGTGAGGAAGATCGCATGGCACTGATGATCATGGTCAAACAAGGGGAACTTACAGTGGAGGAAGCTGTTGAACAGTTAAAGCGGTAAGCTGCACTTGGTACATGTACTTGAATCTCTCTCTTCTTTGGACAAGAATTGATCGCCATTGTAGTGAGGTAGTGATTGAAGAAAAGTTTCTGCTGTAACAGGAACAGCGTATGTGATGGATGCTACAAATGTATTAAATTAAATTGACTACAAGTGCCACATTGGACACTGAGTTAATAATTATACAATATTAACACCTTAACTAAAGGCCATATGCTGATCCTGATACAGCTGATACCTTTCTCTTATTTTCAACAGTTTGTCATCTTCATTCCTTTTTTTACAAATTGTTTGAGCACATTAAGCTTCCCGAGAAACTGACTGGTTTATTCTCAAACTCATTAATAAATCTCGAGTTTAAACATAGGAAATCACGACCGTGATGGTGTTTGGATATCTGATCGTAATAAGCATAGATTTTTATGATTTTAGTTCTCTATTTTCTCCTTAGTTTTAGTTTTGTTTGCGAAGATGTACATGTAGCTAACACTCAAGACAGTGTTTGACCATATTACCAATCAACTCAAAGTTCATCAAAATATTCTGCTGTGTATTATATTTTCAACTCTCTTCATGGTGTTTAGAAATGCAGTAAAACATCTTTCGTGTTTGATATCCTACTTCAACAACAAAGAAAATTTGATCATGGATGTAATATTGTGTTATTTACAGATATGAAGAAGATTGCAAAAAAGATGATTTTGTAAAAGCCAAGGTTTGTACAATAAGTATTTGCACAAACGAGCTAACTTTTCGTGGTGTATATTTTGATTTGCTCTTCTTCATTACTTATGGGAATACACTGTATATCTTGGATTTCACTAAATTGCATATGTTATTTGGTGTCTTATGTTGCTTGTTTGGTATTTGGTAGATGCAGTGTACATAACTGCGAGAGAAAATACATGTATACGCAAAGTGTCAGGGCTCAAAAAAGTGCCGTCTGATTGTCTGGGACAAGTAGATTTTTCTTTGGAGCAAGTAACTTTTCATTCTCACTTGCCAAATGGGCAAGGGATCAGGCAATCTTACACCAACTTAAACATTAAAAGAGTAAACTAAGACTGGTCCAGAAGGCAAGCTGGAATTCAAGTTTTTTTTCTAGCCCTGAACAGTTGAACTGTTAAATGTTTTAGAGATGTGAGGTGTCTAGCTGTTTAAAAACTGAAAAGAATTGTCTGTGTCAACCTTCACTGCATATTTGGAATTTACTAAGTACAAAAATCATGCCTTGAATTTACTGGTGTAAAATTTTGTTCTTTAATTTATTTTAAATCCATCAACAATAGATGAGCTTGAGGAATGGTGTCTAAAAAGGAGGGTGGGGCCACAAATCAAACCGAGCCTAATACATAGGGTATCCATGACAACCCTGTAAGTGGCAGCCACCCACCCGGCACCGTCACCCTTACAAGTCTGTGGAAACACAAATTCTTGCCACATACTTATCATGACAAGAGGGAGGGGTGGGCCGGGAATAAGAGCACAGTGGGAACGATCCGACAGCATTAACAAAATGCAAATTACTTGACATCGGAAGCTGAACTATAGGCCATGTTGGGCCCCTGCCCGAAACCCCCGGCCACCCTGCACCAGAACCCTGGGAGAAACTGCTGGACAGCATTGTCATGCATTTAACTTTGCCTAAATTACATTTAGCCACATATAACTTTGTCATACAGGTATTTTAAAACATGATTTTTGTTTTTTTCTGTTCCTATAGGGTGACTTTTCCAGTCACGATGACGACAAAGCTGGAAATAAACCAAAATTAAAACGTGGCATTTTTGGAAAGAGCTCCAAGAGAAAGCCCAACAGTCGACCATCATCTGAGTTTATTGCATGTGAAATGACAACTATGAGTGAAGAAGATAGAATTAATTTGATGAGGAATGTTAAGTCTGGAGAATTAAGTGTTGATCAAGCTCTCAAACGGTTTATCAGGTGTGAGATGATTTTTTTTTCACTGTATTGCAGTATTTTTATTTTACCTCTATGTGGTTTGTTTTCTTCTTGTTTCGTTTAATTATTTTTGTTTATCCCCAGTCAGTAATAGTAATAGATTATTGACTAGGAATGAATTGAATTAAAAGTTGACTAACTAGAAGAAATTGAACCACATATTGTTGGAATCAAAACTCAAAAATCAACTGCAACATAGTTTTTCTTATCAGCGACTTCATGCCCAGCAGTGTACAAGTTAACAGACATATCAATAGAAGTACCTCAGAGCATTCACAATTGCTAGGTTGCAGCAGAGGGGCTTATTCAAAGATTAACAAGAATATCAATCACCATCTTGCATATAATATAATATTACAACTGCTTCCTTTTTGTTGTTTATTTACTTAGCTATGAGGAAAAGCACAAGAAATCCGATTCAGATGATGTGGTAAGACCTGGAAGATTAACCTTTACTTCTTGAACGTTGTGAGAGAGTGATCAAGGGCAATTGGTGATTCATGAATGGCCTTATAACATATTCCAAGCTTAGGACAAAGGAATTTTATGTCTTCTAAAATTGTCAGACTCACAAGTCATTGGATATGACTCTCACATGTCGTAATATTTCATTGTTACGCTTTTGAATAGGAAAAAGTTGTCTGGTTTTTTGGGGCCTTACAATTTAATTATATGATTGACATGTTGAGCTCTGGACTGAGTAGTTGAGGCTTAAGCCATTTCTGTACTCATTTTGTTGTTTTCTTGGATGAGGCACTTTACTCTCACAGTGCCTCAGTGGAAAAAAATTGAGCCATTAATCAACGGTACACTGACAGAATGCTAGGGGTAATTTGCTTGTAGTCTTTTGTATTTAATTGACCTTGACTCCAAAGCTAGTTACAGGTCAATCCAAGGATTTTAAAATGACATAATTTGGTCAGTTTTGTAAAAGTTGCAGAGATCGCTTTGCCTCTATTTTTTAATTTTTTTTTTGTCTCTAATAATGTGTTCTTTTTGTTATCTTTATGCAATCAGCCTGTAAAAGTATCACCCAAGTTGCCAAAGGGTGGATTTTCACGCATTAGTATCAAGAGAGTTTCTGGTGTCCTTTCTTCATCCTTTAGACTCCCCAGTGTTAGTAGTGATCAACCAAACTCTGTGTTTTACACTGGTAAGTCAGACAGGTGGTTTCAATTAAAACCTGAATAGGCCCTTTGCACAACCCGGTCACATGGTGCCAATCACACATGCTGGTGAGCAAGTTGCACAGTGGGACTTCCAAAACAAAGGCAGGTGCATTGTTTTGGAAGTCCCACTGCACAACTTGCTCACCAGCATGTGTGAATTTGTACCATGTGACCATATCGTGCAAAGAGCCTATTTAGTGCCCATGCCTCTAAAGGTCGGCACACACGATGGGACTAGTCCCTGCAACAAGTCGCAGGGACTAGTCGCATCGTGTGAACTGGCCATTTTTGCCACAAAATCTATTCGCAAATTTGGTCCCTGCGACTAGTCCCACGAATTCAAACTGGTTTGAATTCATGGGACTGGTCGCAAGGACTAAAGTTGGTCCCTGTGACTAGATTTTGAAGCAGTTCTCACAATGTGACTAGTCCCTGCGACTTGTTGCAGGGACTAGTCACAGGGACTAGTCCCATCGTGTGTGCCGACCTTAACTGTTTGCCGTATGTGGTTAAACTAACCAATTTTCTTTTTGCTGGTACATAAACAATAGAAGATGGTGCAAGTGCTGATGGCAGTGTGAGCTCAGGAGATGAGGTCCTGGGAACTAATGACTCATCCCCAGCCCCCTCTCCTAAGAGACTCCTGGCAAACATTCAAGACTTGAACAAGGTAATGCCAGAATGATGGACACTGCTTGGAATTCAATTGATTTTCAGGATGCAGACTCTCCCTTATCCCTCTCAGTGTCTTGAAGTTGCATATTGTTGCTAATGAACTTTGGTTTTTAAGACAAAAATTTAGTCGTGGCTTACATCCAGAACCTGGGCATTTTATTTAGGTCAGCAGTGGATAAATCTGGATAAAACTAGGACAAGGAAAATCCTGGTTGTGGTTTGACTGTACCCAGACATTCATGTTTAATAACGGTTTCTGAACATGTTTTCAGAGAGTAATCACTGTGAATAACCCTGGCTCACCTTCTGATAATTATGTGAGCCAGGCTCATGCATTGCTGAATTATCTCCCAGAGGTTTCAACGTCTTGGTGCTGTCAGCTGGTCAAAAGAATCGTTGCCTACGGAAACGAGATTGTTGACCATTCGTCCGTGCGTGTGTCCTGAGATCTTTTAGACTGTTTTTTCGGAATTTTTATTCTTATGCACTATTATTTTGTGTCCTGAAAACAGACTTTGGGCCGAATTGTAAATTTCACATTCAATACTTAATTTGACAATTTACATGTTGCTGTAAATTGGTTGACGTGTGAGCACCAGACATGCTGTTTATGGAAGTCATGGTCTGATTGCTGATTAACAGAAAAAAGCGAAACTGTGTACGTTTACTCACGCTGTATTTTGCACACGCGCCGTACCGTGAGAGCATACCTTAAAGTTTTACATGTTCATTTCAGTCGCAGCACAGCTCTTCCAGCAGTGTGGACAGTATGGAGAAACTGGATGAGAAACCGGCATTAAGCAGTGTCCCTCCACACAGACAGCCCAACTTTATGTCTGAAATGAAAGTGGTGCTAGGAAAACAGGCTCAGTCCATTGGTAACAAGAGTAGAGAGGGGGACGAAGGTACAATTTAATTATGACAATAGTTGCTTCGTCGAAACAATGAGATACTACTGGAACCATACAATGGTAAAACCAAGAAAACGCTAGGTGATAGGGCGTTTGCCGTGGCAGCCCCCAGGCTTTTTAATTCACTCCCTCGTGAAATCAGACATGAGACATGTTTTAACACTTTTAAAACTAAGGTTAAGACATTTTTGTTTCGCACGGCTTTTTGTTAATTTTACCAAATTTAATTGCTCATTATCTTATTTTTAATACGGTGTAAATAGTTTTTTAATATGATGTATTTTAGTTTTTATATGATGTAAATGTACATAATGTAACGCGCATTTGATCATATTCGAATGTTAATTTGCGCGCTATAAGCAATAATATTATTATTTATGTGCAATTCCCTATAGTCATTGTAACATGGCTCTTGTTTAATTTTCTCTCCAGATACATCGCAACAGATTAACAACGCATCCAGCAAACAACATGAGAAACCTCGTCCACCTCCTCCCGACAGAAAAACTTCACTCCCTTTGATGGAGACACAGAAGGTCGTTCTTCCTCCTAATCCTTCAGGCTCCCTCAAGAGGGTCCCTCCTGATGTTCCATCTAGACATGGCTCCACAGCAGTGGTGGTCCCTCATAGACCGCCACCTCCTATACCCAGTCGACCAAGTCCTAAGGATGCTGGCGAGCAGAGAAAGCCTCAATCGTTATCAAATGAAACTGAAGCGACAAAACACGATTCTGCAAAGTTTAAAGCTGACGGAAGTCGAAATGCAGTAGCACAAACGTCGAGGAGTTCAGCTGAGGATGAGGCGTACCTTGCGCCTGTTGAAATGCAGCCTGCAGTGATGAGAAGGCCTAAAAATAAACCGCCACCTTTACCCCCTCGCCCAACGAGTACGTCAAGCTTTAATGAAGAGCCTGATATTGACGATGCACGCAGTGTAGAGCCCACATCGACACAACACGACAAGAGCTCTGAAACAGCAGCTTCTACTGAAGAGGTGTACAAAACGCCTCCAAAACCTGAACCGATCGATAAACCACAGCTTAAACCCAAACCTAAGCCAAAACCTCGCCATAAAAGGACTCTAACCCCGGATAAACTGGATGAGCCATACACGGAGGTACCCCCGCCCGTCCCTGTTTTGCGGGGATCTGCAGGGGAGACACGTACCCACGGTGAAACTAGCAGGAATGAGTCGGAAACAAACGTAAACAGGGTAGAGAACAAACCCTCAAATGTGGAAAGAACTGAACCGAGAACTTCGCAGAATGGAAAGCAGGAAGACTCGAACCTCAAGCCGTCCCCAGTCCCTGCGCCGCGAATCAAGCGAGCCACGCACTCGTTAGGGGAAATGATTGAGCGAAAACTTCATATAGAGAACATCGATTTGACTCAGGAACCTTACACAGACAGGGTAAGTTAGATACGGGTATGTTGGCGGTAAGGATTTGGTATAAAATAGTGTAAATTATTTTGTCTAGTTCAGATCCGAAGCTGGCCTTGCTAGTTTGTGTGGGTTTTTGGCAAACCTTTCTCTCCCCAGAGTGAGTATGGATACCAGAGGATTTTTAACCCTTTACCTCCCTAACGCGAATGGCAGCTTTTCCCAAAACGGCAATTCTCAAATAAAGACACTGCCTGTCCACACTATGCCATTTGAAAGCCACTGATCAGCTTATTTAAGAATTGACTTCAGCAGCTATGAAGGACGTAGTCATTTTGAGAAAAATTTCTTTAAAATGCAAAAATGAATGACTTCCAAAATGTATCAACCTTCTACTATATTAAGTATACCCTTAAACTATAGCTTATTTAGCAGCTCTTAGTGCATTGCTTCATGTGAAACAAGTCTTGCATACCATATGCATCCCCCCAAAAAAACTAAAAACTTGTTGGGGTGGTCAACCATGTCTTTGCTAGGAGGGGGTCACTATTTTATGACTTCAATAACCAGATCTTCAAAAGACAATTTTCTTGGCAGAAAGTCATAGAAATCTATCAAATATTCACAAAGTTATGACGTTGCGTGCCGATTGGCACTCTTGACGAAATCTCTGAGATGGGATAACGTCCAAGAAAAGAGTGGCATTGGGGTTTGTTTTTTTTTTTTGGTCGCCATCATTGATGCGCAAGACTGTTACGTTGAAAACCGCTGCCTCGAATAAACATCGCATCAAAATGGCGAAATATTTAATAAACGCCGCCGCGCTTTTTCGAGTAAATACGGTAATCTAACATAATCGTGTACACCTTATTTGATATCTTTAGAATGGTTGCTGGGGTGTACCGGTCAATCTGGTGGATCGATATGCTGAAGAACTTCACCGACCACACGTAGAACTCGCGGCTATTTTGGAGAGAATAAGAGTTAGGAAACTAAAGGAGGCTGAGAGACTAGTTGTAAGTACACTGATGGCATTTTGTACCGTTTGTTTCTTGTATCAAGAGAGTTTGACCCTGATTGTGCGCTTCAAGACAATTGCCATATTTCATACCGTGAGGGCCTGGGTATGAGTCCGTCTATTATGGGATTGACAACACAAGACCCATATATTCAGAAAGAGCACACCGACCTTTACAAAATTTCGTGTTGTAATTGGGCCAATATTGAACAAGATACAGCCATTCAAAAACTTAACAAATGTATGGATTGCCGGACACTTGTCCGGAAATCCCTGCATTTCTTTGCAAATTTTGAAGTTTTTGAATGGCTGTATCTTGTTCAATATTGGCCCAATTAACACGAAACTTAAGGATTTTGTAAAGCTCGGTGTGCTCTTTCTGAATATATGGGTCTTGTTTTGTTAATCCCATAATACACGGACTCATACCCAGGTCCCCACCGTATGAAATCAGGCAATAGACGACCCTTCTCCGAAATGGCGGCCGAAAATTCAAATAAGTCAAAATTAAAATCGTATACCAGCACTAGAAAGAACACGTTACTTTAGTAACCCTGCAAAGTTTCAGCATCTCAAGTGTAATATCAAATGAGAAAATGTAAGTTGAAAATTGAAAAAATTACAGACGTTTGTATAACTGGGGTTATGCATTGTTATCGCCGTTAATCTTGGGGATAATTTACAAAAGTAAACGAAAAGATGACGTGTTGTTAGCCCCACGTAAAGAACTCACGTATTACAAAGAATACAAGAACAATTCTAAAATAAGTCAATAGTGGAATTATTCTGTGAGTGGTGAGCTCAAGTCGACTTTAAAAACTACGGAAAGTTCAAATAAATCGTCGCAATATTGCTCCTCGAACTACCCTTTTTACCTTCTATCAGAGTTAACACACACCTTAGTCACGATACACCTGCATCTTTTATTCTTAACTAGAGTCACTACGCCGTTCACTGTTCATTGGCAACTGCTCAGAGAATCCCCCTTTCATCATGTGCTTTTGTACTTAGGACGCAAAAATCTCTCCAATAATTGTCTGAAAACTGGCACTTTAAATGGTTAAGGAGATGCACTCACGAAAAATGAAAAAAAAAATGTCTTTACAATACCAACGGATTGTTTAAGACATCAGAGGGGGGAGGGGCGAGAATAAAGGAAATCATGTATTGTCTTGATGAACAACCAAATTCTCAGGACGGATATATAAAAAATGATGTAGGTATCGTAAGGAGAATTCGCATTTCTAGTGTAAGGTAAAAAGAGTTAACTTGCGGCGTTTCTTATTTCTCTTGCAGGTTCAGTGTAACGTGTCAGAATTAGATTTTACAAGGGATACGCTAGGAAACCTGTCATCTCTGGACGATTGGCTGACGTCACTGGGACTACCAATGTACGTGAAGAGCTTAACCGAGGTGGAATATGACAACATGGAAGAAATGCCTGACATGGAAGAAAGGCACTTCCAGTATGCCGGTATATCGGACCCCAGACACATGAGGCGCCTTCTCGCGTCAGTTGAGGAGATGCCCAGGTGACAAGCAATAGAAGGGCGTCTCGGAATTCGTACTGTACGGATGTGTTCGTTAGGGCTTGAGGTCCCTTTTGGAGGGGCCTTTGTTGAAAGGCGCCGTTTGAGTAACAGTTGTCGTGGGTGTTAGAAAAACACTGCAGGTTGAGTTACGAACGAGAATAATACCAGAGATCAATACTGCAGTTGAAAATATTCAATAAATAAATATTCTAGTGTCGAGGGTGTTTCACAAGAATCGCAATTAAGAAATGTCGTAAAATATTACAATCTATGTAATTGCATTAAATTTGTAAATAGGCAATTTTGAATGGGAGCGAAAGCAGGCGTCACTTGGAAGGTAGTGAAGCAATGTGAACAGGACCACTGGAATAGTGAATGAACGAACAAGAGGGGAGTTGAATTGAATTGTTGTTAAGCTGGTTCTCTTATGCACTATTAGCCGAAAAAATCAACAGTCCGTTACTGTAAAATTCGACCCTAGGGCTCTTGCTATGACTCGTCTTGAACAGGAAAAAAATAGAGGGCTCAGGAGTGTAAAATGCTACAGATTCTCGTCTAAAATGTTGCGTTTTTCTCAGCTGTAGAGTATCGAGTAAAACTATTTCATTTACGTCGTGTGACATCAACTAGAGTTACCTTTCATGAGACGTGGAGGTTGCGTATCCTGTAAGAATTATAGTATTATGTTTCGCCTTTTTCCGTGATAGGCAAGTAAATAATCTGTGTATAATAACAACAAACGAAAAACAGAAACGAGATTTAAGGAGTAAGGATATATTTCACGTTGAATGAAATAAAGTCAGTCTAACATAATCGCTGGTGAACAGTTTTGTGTCTCTGTTTCGATTTTCAAAATGTAGGTTTTCGTATTTGCTAACTCTTACAGCATACCTCAAGATTCCACCTAGAGCTGATAGAACAATTATTTCCCCGCAGTGGGGGTACTAGAGAACAAGCGGATTAGGGAGCCAGCGAGATACACGAGCGCGCTCGCGAAACGCGAGAACGAGTACGGATATTCTTCGTCTCGCGCTTGGCGCGCGCGGTCGTGTATCCACTAGCCCGCTGATCCTCCCGCTCTACAGGCTTCAGTTTGGGTGGTTATGGTAGATTACCTCGCTGCGAATACCATCTGCGCCGCGAATACCCATACGCATGCGACCGTGATTGAGGGGAATAATTGTTGTAATACATACCCAGCCTGCAGGATAAAGTACCCGCAAAAATTGACTCGAAAGACTGCAAAAAAAGTCTTGGCGCTGAAAGCGTGCAACGAAGCACGAAACGCCGCATGATTCATCAGGTGATCAACAATTGAGAACGCTTTTAGTGTGTTTTAAAAAATACAAGAGGGTAAACACGGCGGAAAAAAGTTAAATCATTGATCTGTCGAAATGATTAGTTCAGTTTAGTCTTTACGACTTCACCTAGTAGTGTCTGCCACTTGCTGCCCGGAAGATTTAATACGTCGAAGTAAATGCAGCATTTTGTTGTAGAAACTGCCGTCGCGTTTTCTAATATTTTTGAAGACAATTTTGCCGGAAAAAAAATTGTGCAAGCGTGTGCCCACGCGCTTAAATGCTTCGAGGAGTTTTACAGCGTTTGCGGTGGGGAAACAGAGTTTCCAGAATTTTTTTTTGTTTCTTTTGCTGGTAGTGCTGTTGATGAAATGAATAATTGAATCTTGATTTAGAGAGAATTCGTGTGTGGCTTACAGCCAACAAACTTACTTAAAATATGACAAAGTCAGAATTCCTACTGATTGGTTCTAAGCAAAGCTATTTAGGTCTACGGCGAAACCCAAAGCAACAATTAACCAGTTTCCGATAAAGCAATTAAGTCTCGACTGTAAAATCCTTAGGTGTACACATTGATGAAAATCTTACTTGGGAGTGTCATGTCAACGAGCTTTCTAAAAAGATTGCTTCTGGTATAAGCGTTAGTAAACGTATTAGGCATACGGTTCCTTACAAGACTCTACCTTCCATCTACAATTCATTAGTCCAACCTCAACTCGATTACTACAGCTTGGTGTGGTGATCCTCTTATGAGAGTCTTAATCAAACAAAAATTACAAAATGGTGCTGCACGTGTCATACCTTTTTCAAATTATGACGGTAGTGCCCGACCGTAGTACTACTAAATTGTTGCGAATGGTAAACTGGATTAAACTGCACCGTCAACGCCTTGTTGATAAATCTATTATGATGTACAAGATTGTAAATAATATAGTTCCAGACTATCTTAGCTGGCACTTTGTCTTCCGAGAAAGTGATTCTTCGCTTGCCATTCCTCAGCCCCGCACTAATTATTGCAAAAGAAGTCTGTCATACAGCGGAGCTGTATTGTGGAATAGCTTACCCTTGGATATTAATTCGTCAGTCACTCTCTCTTGATGTATTTAAATCTAATTTGAAAAATGATGTTTTGATGGTATATTTCATGTACGTAACTTTTATTTTGCTTTTATACGCAGCTTCCTTGTAAAACAGTTTTTCATCATTTGTCTTATTATTGTAGTAGTTGTTAATGATTTATTAGCTAGGTAGTTAGATTAATTTCAATATTGTTAAGCCCTAAACGAAATACCGTGTCTTAATGAAGATTTTCATTAAGTGCGTAGAGAGCCACCTTAAATTTTCGAAAAATTTAAGGTGGCTCTAAACCCCCTTCGCAGATTTTTTTTAAGCTTTGCAAAAAGTTGCATCTTATCATGCTGATTACAATTCAACAACAAAAAATGGGGGTCACCGAACTCGTTTTTGAGTTAAAAGCGCTTAAAGCTGAAATTAAGGGTGTTTTTATCAGGTCATATTGTTGCTATGGTAACCTATTGTGCCACAAAATTAACAGCAACTTGTTCCCCTATGATTGGGAAGTTTGTTGATACCATGATTTTGACGTCAACCGGTATAGAATGGTTATAATGACCCATCAAACTCTAAGTCTTGAAAAGTACTGGAAACTGTAACCAGCCACCTTAAGAGATGTGATGGGCCAATATTATCCCATTTATGCCTGTACTCGTGCTAATCACACCCGTTATTCATTGGTCCACCTCACATTTTGCGGTAGCTCGAAGTATAGTTTATTTAAGTAATACTTGGGAAAAAAAAACTTGAATGGTAGAATGTGTCGAGCATATGGGACAATAAAACATAAAATTTGTCAAAAAATCATACTATTTAAAACGACTTGGACGTAAAGCGTTCGTAAAGTCGTTGTTTTCGCTGTCATAATTTGCATCCCAAAGTAACGGTTTTGTGCACTATTTCACCTATATCTTTTATTCCTTTCGATTTTTTTTTTTGATTTTTTAACTCAAGGAGGATAATATGTACACTATTATCATGCAATAAAAACTATAGGTTTAACATGCCCATTTAAAAGAAAGCAAGCATTTATTTCGTTATCGAACTTAGCTTGAGGGAAATTTATTTTCGTTGTGTACTTGCACGCGCTCATCTGAGCGCACTAATGACGCGAAAATCGTGCGCAGTAGGGATGAGCAATGTAATACTGAGGCATCACCTGAAGCTTTTATTTCCCTTATGCCCTCTTGGGTAGAATATATCTGGGGTATCCATTAGTTAAGCCTGTGTTACACATGTGCCCTCTTGGGTAGTGTATGCCTGGTGGTATAACTTAGTTTCGCCTATATTCCCTCCTGAGTAGTAAACTGTATACTGACACAGGGGAAGGTCAAAATTCCCACCCTTTGTCCGCACGCACCACACCGGCCAGGTTTGATGTTGATCGGAGCATAAACTTAAGTTTCTTTATTCAATTCACTGGGGCAAAGAAATACTTATACTTCATTTCCCATGAGTAACCAATAGTAGTGGGGCCTACACTCATTGCGGTCAGCCGAATGAATATCTCTTTATCCAAAACTCCCTACTCGACCGCAATCAGTCGTTCTTCCACTCTTTTTGGAAGGCGCACAGAGCCGCGTGATCCTCGCGCGTGAAAAGCGCGAGCCTTTTTACACACGCGCTCCAGACGTAGACTAGACCTATTGATCGAATACCGCCTAAGTCACCCGCGTTTGCCAAAAATACAACTGTTTTGCAATCTAACTCCCTACCCGACAAATATCTTTTTAATAATTACCGAGCTAATACCAGTTTCATTTTATTTATTTATTTTCTTACCTATTTCTCTTTTTAGTTATTTGCTTGTTTTATTTTACATATATTTACATAATTATTATTCATTTCTGAGTTAAGGAGTATTCCTGGATGTTCTGTGAAATATTTCGGAATGTTCCATGTTCCTGGTTTCATCGACGGCTCTTAAACGTCCCAAACGTATGGCGATTTTAAGATTCAAAATGGACAAGGGACGCTTTGAATTATTATCGAATCGGTTAGTTTTCTTCGCTTTAAGCTTAAAGGGGCTCAGTCACGGTATTACGAGTTATTTTGAGCATCGAAAAAATTACCGTTAAATTGAAGGAAATCTGAAAATAACACTTTATAAAGACAGAAAAACATCAAAGAGATAATAATAAACCATAAAGGAACAAGGATGGTTAAGGATGGAGAAGATTGACACGGATTGCAACCAACGAATTTGAAAAGTTTAGCTAAGCTTTTCAAACCGTTTAACCGTGACTGAACCCCTTTACCTATCGAAACAACAACTGAGCGGA
>JAHPZR010019863.1:0-12500 GCA_019787425.1 Platygyra sinensis
TGCTTCAAGATATGTAACAGAAACCGTCAAAGTTTTTTTTCGTCGTGCGTGGCATTATAGGAACATGCTGTGGTGGGTTCTGGTTCACCCAGTCTGAAGTCCATGCAGTACAGTTGCTGAGTACTTCTGGATATGTAACAAACTCGTGATAGTGATTTTTCCTTCGTGTAGTTTCCAGAATCGCTTCGCATTACTTGAAAACAATAAGATTATGAGCTCGTGATTTCTATCACGCATAGTAATCGTGAGCGTAACCTCTTGAGAGGTTTTTGAAAATCTCGTTGCAATAAATTTTGAGAATTTCTGACTGCATACATAAACTGATTTTCAAAGTGTCTGTACACATGACGCGTTTTGTGGAACACAAACGATCACTGTCGAGGATATGATTACACTGGAATGTTACAAGCCACTGGTATCCCGTGGAGATGTAGAACTAGAAGTTTTTCATCTCCACGGGATCCAAGGTCTGTTTTTGGTTGCTAAGAACGTCTGGCTCGTTATGCTACAACATACACTGTATACTGTATTATAATGGAAATAATAAAATAAAATTTGTAATAAATTAATATTAGAATTTGGTATCTTTGTAAATATTATATGCTATAAAATTCGTTATGCTCAGAATTAAAATTAGAGGATGAGTCTTATCCCCTTGAACAGGAGCCCGTGCCTTGAATAAGAATTCTATAATACAATAAAAAAGTGCATTCACACGTAGCAGTAGGTGTTAAAACTTTAAAACTGTCAACCACATAAACAGCAACATTAACATTGCCATCGGTACTTTTAACAAAAATTAAGAACCACGAAGTATGGTTTTCATTGGCAGCGAGTCTACCTGCAACATACAGTGTACCCTGTGTATTCCATAAACAGTTTCGATATTTAACTGTTCAACATATAAAATTTATAGTAAAAATATAATATTAGAATTTGGTATCTTTGTAAATATGCTATAAAATTATTTCTGCCCACAATAAAATTAGAGTATTGGTCTTATCGCCTTGAATAATGATTCTATAATAAAATGAAAAAGTGCATTTACATGTAGTGGTAGCGTTAAAACTTTAACTCTTACCAACATAAACTAGTCAACAATATAAACAGCAACACTGCCACTGGTACTTTTAACAAACATTAAGAACCACAAAGTGTGGTTTTCATTGGCAGGCAGACTATCTTCGCTCTAGGACATACTCGTCTGAGCAAAACTGTTAAGGTTTACGTGTCGCTATCGTAAGTCCACATAGGAGAGTTTGTGTTGGCCTGTCTATTAACTTTTCAAAAAGGTAAATCGCTCAAAGACAAACTCGCCAGAACAAAACTTTAGAGGCTTACGTGCCACTACCGTAAAACCACATAGGGGAGTTTGTGTTGGCCTGTCTATGACGTTTTCAAAAAGCAATAGACCCTTTGCATAAATGGCGGCTTCATTTGAATAACAATACTTGGTACATCCTTAGCCTCACGTTTATGTTTCAAGACAAAGGAAATTTCACATGAATGTGAGGCTAAGGATGTACCAAGTATTGTTATTCAAATTTAGGCGCCATTTATGCAAAGGGTCTATATTTGTCTGAAAAAAAATTCGTGCAGAGGGTTTCACCTAAAAAAAAAAAAATTCCTGCACAAGCCGTGAGCGAAAAAAAAAATTCGTGCAAGCTGGAAATTCCCCTCCCCCCCAATCACTTTTCTAATGGTCCGTCCCTTAAGTTTACTGGTAGCATATGGAAAAGTTAGTAACGGATGTCAGGAAAGGTCGTGCCAATTTTCGCTGGTTTACGACGCCTACAAGTACTATCAAAATGCGGTTTTCTGAAAGCAATCCTCAACCTCTGCAAATTTGCCTGTCGGAGACCGTTCGGCAAAATGGTTGACTGATTTTGAAACTCCCGCGAACATTAAAACAGACCCAATTTTGAATAATAGCCCTTTTCACGGTTAATTTTTCTCATTTGCATTACAATGTAATCCAACGTGGGTGCGAGGCAATTTCGGGCTAAAACTACAAAATAGCCCGAAATTGCCTCACATACATGCTAGATTTTATTGTAATGCAAATGAGTAAAGTTAACCGTGAAAAGGGCTATTATCTCACACAAACAATGGAAAACAATGCTCGCTCAGGCGTAAGACCCGTTCAAGCAGAAATGTCATTTATTTTTATTTTCCCCAGTGTCGTACGAATAGAAAAGACCTGTATTGTCTTTTGAGTCCTCGATCAACGTAGAGACCACAACCGATCGAGTAAAAGACTGTGTCTAATTAACTGCTTTGACCGGTCGAGTAAAAGAGGACAACGATAAAGAAAGCAAGTCTTTCGCGCACCGCACCGATTTACTTTACACATCAGGTGGTTTGATCGACAGCCGCCGATTCATTGACGAGAGCAGTCGGAAATCCGAAAGCTAAATCCATGCAATATTATTCCGCGCATCGAAAAACTGGGCACTGCAAGTACATGTCGCGAAAGACCATAGCATTCTGGGCGATGAGTTATTTGATACCCCAAGTATATAAATAAAGGCTCAACTATCTGATTCCCCCAAGTATATAATGCCCAAGGGGCATAAAGGCAATAAAGGCTTTACTGTCTGATTCCCTAAAGTGTATAATGTCCAAGGGACATAAAGGGATAAAGACCCTAAGTATATAATGCCCAAGAGGCATATATCCCCAAGAATATAATAACCAAGGGACATATATCCCCAAGTATATAATGCCCAAGGGGCACAGGTAGATCTGGAGTATAGGGTAAATTAATTGATACTCTCAAAGCGGAAGATGATGGTAATTGTCACGTCACCATCTAAAAAGTCCCTCAATTATGGACGTTACACATTGTAAATAGATTTCTGGGGTGTGCACATCTTATCTTACCCAGATGCTTGTTAATTAGAAATTAAGATCTGAACGGAAGAACGAGCGGGCATGGTCAATTAAACCTTGTCTGCCCCCGATTCAAACGGGACAATGAGGATGGAAGGTCCTTCTCAGTATCGACTAGCCGCTTCTGGAATTTGATGCCTGCCCATATTAAAAACCAGCCTACTCTTGCAAGCTTCAAAGAATCAATTTCTTGTTTCAGTTGTTAGACTTGATCCACTGCTTTGCTTTTTAATATTTTAATGTGTCTCTCTCTTATCTTAGTTTTTTAGTGCAGAATGCACCATTGGGATGGTTTTGGGGGCTGCCTTCCGCATTGACAATATCTTTGTGTATTAGCTTCTAGTTTTAATTGCAGTTTTTATCAGTTTGTAAGTTTGTCTTATATAAAGTACTTTTCAACCTTTTGTATATTTAATCTTTATAGGACCTTTCTGAAAACCACGTTATGTGATGGAAGCCTCCTAATAAAAGATTATTATTATTAAGGCACTAAGTCGCTAAGGCACGAAACGCTAAGGTACTACAGCGCTAAGGTGTAAACTAGGGGCGAGGAAGTGGAGTGGTGAGGTAGAAAAGCCTTATATTTGTTTCAAGTAACCTCTTGTTCTCCTTCTGATACTGTTCTCTTTAGAACAAAACCAATTTGCTCTAAACGCATGCGCAGATTAGTTAGCGTTCGTGTCTTCTATACGTTAGGTGGGGGATACATTGTATAGGGGATCACATGCAAATGTTAAGTGCTTTTCCTTCTGGTGGAACCCAACATGTAAGAGGCATGCGTTCTAGTATCGTTAGTGTTCATATCTTTTAGAAATGCCCAAAGGTCGGTTCAACAAATATAATCTGCTGTTTTTAAACTACAATAATATGTTTGTCAGGGTTTAAATAAAAAAGAGAAATGTATTGCCTGATTTCATACCGTGAGGGACTAGGTACAAGTCTGTAAATTATGGGATTAGCAACTATTGATCCCCATAGTCAGAAAGAGCACACCGAGATTCACAGAAAACCCAAGTTTGGTGTTAATCAGGCTAGTTTTGACTGAGATACAGGCATTTAAAACGAAAAAAAATTACAAAGAAATGTATGGAAATGAGGACAAATCCGGACAAAAGTCTCAAACATTGCTGCAGACTCTGTGGCACCTAATGAAAGCGCAAATTAATTTAATCAGTGTTTCAGGAGACACGTTCACCAATGCAGGATAATTCCCATTTGAGAAAAAAAAGAAAACGAAATCGCTTCCCTTCCATTTCTTTGTCAGATATTTAACTTTCTTTCATTTATCGCCAAAAGACAAGCAGTGTGTTTTGGAGCAAACAAGGGTTTCATGTTAAATACTTTTGCGAGAAAAGCAAAAGTATCAAGTTACAAAGTTGACGCGAAGGGCTAAATTGTCACATTTGTTCAACGTATTATGAATTTAAAATGACCTAAAATCATCTTAAAACACCAGAGTAAAATTTAACGATTGTCGTGACAAACTGAAATTGTGCGCCGGTAATTTTTGGACCTTGAATGAAAATACAACCCTGAAACATACACACTTTTAAGGGGGAAAGCCCTAGCAGACTACCAAGCGGAAGGGACTACTAGGGCCAGAGCTATCAATTGCACGCTGCACTATCTGAGATTGTCTCTCTAGTTAGTGCTGAGTACACTATTAGGATGGTTTAGGGTGCTGCCTGCAGCTAAGACACTAAAATTCGCTAAGTCGCCATGGGTCTATGGCGCTAAGGTGTAAACTTTAATGTTTCTTTAATTTATTAATTTCAATTAATCCACAAGTCTAGAGTCAAGGAAATAGTGGGGGCAATGTGGGAAAGGTACATGTGTACCCTACGTAAAACAAGTTCCAACTACGTCAATTAAAAGGAAAAGAAAACAAACGGCGGTTACAAACATTATCCATAGATAACGCATGGTCTAATAAAAATTTTCTGGTTTACTTGACGTTTCGTATGCTACAACATACATCTTCAGAAGTGAACGGTTATAACTATTACAAACATTTAAAATACAAAAAATAAAGAGGGGAACTGGAGACGAAATAAAAAACAATAACAAAATTAATACTACCGAAAGTTGATACTACCGGTAGAAATTAATAAAGAAATAGCTTCTCGCTACCAACATTTTCATTAAGTGAGGGTTTTAACTCACTGATCAAACTAGTTTCCTTAATTTTACACTGTAAGTCGGACTTTCCAGTTTTACAGTGTAAAATTAAGGAAACTCTTTTGATCAGTGAGTTAAAACCTTCACTTAATGAAAATGTTGGTAGCGAGAAGCTATTTCTTTAGGTAGGTTGGAAAAGCCGGAATAACGGAATTCGGAATTCGGAATTCGGAATTCGGAACCCGGAATTCGGAATATTCGGAATAAATAAAAAATTAAAAAAATAAGTAGATAAATAAATAAATGAATGAATGAATAACTGAATGAATAGACTAAAAAGCCGCATCATTTCTCACCGCGCGGTAGATATGTAGTTTTCTGTCTTCCCCCATCCCCCCTCCCCCCCCCCCCCGGTCTCCTTACTTACTGCTTTACAGCCAAAGATCAATGCAAAATACATTTACCTTATCGCTTCGCCTGTCTGACAGTGTCATTAGCAGCATCTAACCGCAACACGAAATCAAGTTCCTTTTTTCAAGCTTAATACAGTATGTCATTTGAAGTCCGAAGTCTTAATGCTATAACTAAAAAAACAATGAACTGAAAGGTTTCTTCATTTCTCATCGCGCAGTAGGTAAATTGATCTGTCCGCTAGTATACGTGTCACATTAAAGCGTGTGTTTCGGTCGTTATTTAGTCGGAGCCGGAGGGAGACGGGGCGAGGAGGGGGGGGGGGGGGGGGTTGTAACTAAAAATGACAGTCCAATGGCGATCGTGCCGCATTTAATTTCCTACGAGAGACAGTGGTAGATTAATATTACTGGCGCAGAAACAAGGCCATGAGAATCAAAGAGGACAGGCGGGGTACACATTTTATTTTACTAACCCCTATGACGTAAAAAAAACTTAGAGGAACTCAGTCACAGTTTTTATGTATTTTGAAAAACTGATATACAAATCTCTTACATGAAGGGGCACCCAACGAGCCGAATCAACCATGAAGCTGTAAAAAGGTATTTTAAGTACCTTATGGTATTAAGTAAGTGATGTCTCCATTAGTTAGACGAATGTAATCTGTTCGCATTCCTTAGCTGAAATTTTAATTAACCAACAATGTTCGGATCAAAATCTTTGAGATATTGCTAGCTGAATCGAACTGCCACGAACTTTCTAGAAACTAATTGCGTTCCGGAAATGCTAGTTGACCGCCAGAGCAAATTATATGACCCTACCAAAAACGTCAGGGGTTTGAATCTTTCAGATCGTTTAGGCTACGTTCCAGCAGTACGAAAATCAGAGAGCACTACTTGATCGACACCGAAAATCTCAGGCGAAGTAGCCCTCCACCGAACAGATATCTACCGAAACTTGTCGTTGGGTATCCCATTAAACATATGTCAAAGCTTTTCTAACCCTGATCGGGTAACTCCTTGACAAAAAATGTAAATCTCAAGTAACGCAGTCCTAATTGGAGAGAAATGTGCCTCGTGAAGATGTTTTTAAAATATAACAGCTTGTTTTTTTTAAATTGAAGGAAATTAACGGCGGTTGTACAGGAAAACATGAACAAAACGTTTATAAAGAAAATGAGTTATGTTTAGCTTTTGCGCACTTGCTTTCTCTCTTTCTTTCTTTCTTTCTTTCTTTCTTTCTTAACTGCATGAGATCTGCCATCGCGATGCCGTGCACAAAAGACTTAAAGGGCTCTTGTCAGCCACACCTTTGTTTTTGTTTACATGCGGGAATTTGCCTATTATATTTTATTCGGAGTCTGTCGAAACGAAGAAAAATCACTGTGAAACTACTCAAGATAATTTAATATATCTTAAGGAACAAAGCTTACAATAATTTCTATATCATCGAAAGATGCGGAGGCTGACTAGGGTCCTTTAACGGAGTATTGAGTCTCCAAACCGCTCCAATAGCTCCCGTGTCATCTCGTTGGAAAGGAGAAGACCTCCTTCTATCCTGTGTAACAAAGATGTCAAGTCTGCAACTTTGAAGTTGGGATTTCTGGACTTGAGACAAGACACCTTCGGGTGGTAATAGTGGTTTTGGGATCTCCCCATCCGCCAGCACTTAGAACTATCTGCAAAAACAAACGGGAACCAATCTCTCTCCTTCCTGCCAATCACGACCACAGCATCAATGTTGTTTTCTAGCGCGTCTTTCTTAAAGGAAGTCCCGCACCCGTTACAACGCGCAATGTTTCCTTTAAGTTTGGCTAGAAAGTACAAGTTTGGGCTGTTGGGCAGTGCGGGCTTTGGTGGTAATGGAAAGCCTGGTGGAACTGCAACATGTGGATTTATGGACTACGTCTGTGGAGGTGGTGGTTGCAAATACTGATGACTCTCCATTGTCGGAATCAGCACACTAGAAGGATGTACTGTAGGAGAAGGAAATGACGAAGGTATGGTCATGGGCAACAGAGGTGGGTTTGAAGACGCTGATGATGTAATGTACACCCCTTGAACTGCACTTTCCGAAATGTTTGTGTCAGCTCTCAGAGTGTTGGCACATGTCACTGGTAAGAAGGGGTTATAGACTTGGGCGTCAACTTTCTGTTGCCGTTGTCGTCTTGGGGCATTCTGCTTTCGGCCTGAAGCTTTCACGTTAACATTTAGGGAAGCAACTGCTGTCAGGCTATTTGGGATTTTTTGCTTCAAATACCACGAGACAAAGTCCTTTAACCTGTTCTGATTGTGAGCAACACTAACCACATGCGAGCAGATTTTCTTAGGCTTATAGTGTTTGCAGGTGCAGGTCATTTTCGCACTGCTTGCCATCTGGACAAAATTTGGCGTGTCAATGGAGTCTGATAACACCGAGAATGGCCCTTATTGACGGATCCCTGGAAGGTGCTGGAAAAATGGCATCCTTTTGCGAAAGAATTCTTGCAGCTTTGTGCCAGATTTGTTGCGCAATATGGATGTCAAGTCTATCTTTTAATGCTGAGGCAGGTACGGAGAGTTCATTCAGGGTTCCTGGGTCGATTGCCTTGGTATTGCAGCACCTCTACCGAATACACACGACCCTGAGATTGAGTGTCACTCGCTTCATACAAATCCTCCATGGACAAGGCATAAACAGTAGCTACCTTTCTTTTTCGTTGCTCTTCGCTCATTCCGAACCAATCAGCGTGTGTAACTGTTAAGTGTTTGAATGGTTCTCTGAACTCATATTGTTCAGAGCCATTAAATAACGCTAAAATAAACTCAGTTTCTTGGTCATCTTCAATTAATTCTTTCATTGCTTTTGCAAAAGCTGTCTCTCCTAGTTCTTTGCCGCCAGTTTTGTGTCTTAATCGACGGTTTGTGTTCTCAGAGTCATTTGTGTAAAATTTTTCTGGAGGGATTCCAAGGCCAGCTCTGGTCCTGACGCTTGCGATCGTACAACTCTTCATCATTTCAGCTCTTTGTAGCATCCATAAATGAAAACGAGAAGTGCCGTCCAGTGAAGATTTCTCTCTTTTGGCCCAGGGTTCGTGAAGAGAAGCCAATAGTGCATCGAACTCCTCATCGCTTGCGGCATCTAGAAGTCCCTTTTCGTAAATTTTTCCATCCTGTTTTCCAAATATTTCCGAAATGTACTGCTGGTGATCTGGTACACCAAGCGACGCCAGCTTTGATTCGACATTTTTTCTAAAATGAAGAAAGCATCGCAGATGAATCGCTCGTGGATAATTGTCAGCTAACGCGTCAGAGAGGGCGGTTTCTCCATCTGTGCCGAATGCTATTAAATTTTCAAGTTGCGGTGCGAGATTTTTCAATTTCGCGAAAAACTGTGCATATGTTTCCTTCTTTTTCGTGTGATGGATAAAAATTGGTCCAACAAACACCGGGGATTTATTAGTATTTCTGTTCTTCAATAAAATGTTTCTGTAAGAAGTTGGTGTGACACTAAATTCTCCAAAATCGAATGTTGGGTCCACTGAGAGGTATGTGAAGTCAAGATGACTCGTGCAAAGCCTTGACATGTCCGCTAGTTGCTTATCTGTCCCCAGAATCATCAGGGGTTCAGATGAAAGTTCTTGCATTCGAACAAAACCTTTACCATCGGTCTTTGCAAACCAGTTAAAGGTGGTCATCTCATCGACTTGTTTCCTTCGGGGTTGAGAACAGGTTGTGTTGGAACGTTCTCTTTTCATGTCATAAGCTTGCGCCCTTCCCCTTGGAATGTCAGCATCTGACAAGGTTTTAAAGGGACCCCCCAGATCTTTCCGTGTTTTGGCAACTGCTTCACTTGCCGATAGGGTTTTTAAATTTTCGTCCAATACTCTCTTGACGGAGGGCTTTGTCCGAGTGAACGATTTCCCTGATTTAGAATTTCCGTGGGGAAAAGCTTTAATTGAGTGCTCCGCTCCGTCAAACTGATACTGTAGAAGTACCAGATTATTTACAATCTCCCCCCTCTTATCTCTTGCATAATACAGAGTTTGGTGAAAGTCAGGGCTCTCTTTTAGGTGCCTATATTCTCGAATAAAATGGAAATCTGATTCCTTGTCGATGTCTGCACGTTTTGAACATCTTTTCTTCCAGTCACCGTTTGCTTTTTTCCGAAATGTTTGAGTCGGACGCCCTGTATAAATGTATGTCCCATTGCCGTCTGCTGATAGGTCATCCAATGGAACAAAACGCACGTCTATTAAAAAGGCAGCATTCCGCTGAACCCTGGTAGGTTGATGTCGGCACTTCATTTCCTTGTCACGGTCTGTTGACAAAATATCTAGGACCTCTACGGCTTCAAATCTTCGCTTCTTGGTGCTAAACATGGGGAATCGACTATCACCATTGTAATATTGAATCTCCTCTTCTGATTCCTTGCTGCTTTCGCTACTATCGCAGCTCGAATCCGATGAATGATCACTGTTTCCGTATTTTTCCCTTTTTGGAAAATCCTGATTTTTTAAAACAGTTCTGTTGTCTAATAATTTTTTCGTCATAGCAGATTTGCCAGAGCCTGCACGCACCTTAGCTATCGTTTTCCCGTAACCTGCATAACCCAGGTATTTGGCCTTGGCTGGTTCAGGGGAGGAATCGATGCTGATGATTTTGTCTGCCGTGCCAGTGGTGGGACTTTTGGCCGGAGAGCAATCAATGGTGATGGGATCAGTTGCAGAGGCACCACTCCCTTCAACTGCAAGTTCTCTCGTGGAGACTGAAATATGTTTAAAAAATATATATATGTAAAAAAAATAACCTTCAGACGTAAATACCTACTGAAGTCTGGATCCACTTTTTTGTCGAGAGACGAGGGTAGAGGGTAACGGCCAACGATCCTCCCACCAAACTGTGCTGGAACCCCCCCCCCCCCCCCCCCCCCCCGCGCGCTCCCTATTTCATCTCTCCTGTTTAATGCTGTATCGCTTCTATTCTTAATCTTCTCATTTTCATAGAATTTTACTATTCGTTTGCTGCTATGGTACAGCAACAAACATTCGGGAAGCAAAATTGTATCATCGTAAAGACAGGTAAACGACTATGGCTGTTTGTGTGCGAGCAGGGGGTCTTGCGAGCTCAATTCGTGTTTAAGTCGGGAACGCTCAAGGAAAAAAAATTTATCTCCGCACTTTCATGTGTCAATATTCTGTATATATTGACATATACAAAACTACCTCATGCGATGCGAACCCCGGGGCGGGGGGTACTCGATATATCCCTGGGTGGGGAGGTGCGGCCCGGCCCCTCATACCCTGAGTGACCCTGTTTAAGACAAATATCGCTGATTTTCCTACCCTGTTTAGGACAGAATTCCGATTTTTGATACCCTGTTTAAGACAGAGATTAAAAGTTGCGGTTACAAATTGTGTGGCTTTCTTGTTGTGTAATCAATGGAAATTTAATGTGCCTTGTAAAAAATTTTCTCTTTATTGTCCAAGAAAAGATATCCCATTTAAGACAAAAATTGATAACTCGATACCCTGATTAAGACAAAAAATGACAAATTCGATACCCTGTTTAAGACAAAAATCCCGAAAAACATACCCTGGCTGGCCGCACGTCCCCATTAAGCCGTTATAAGGGAGTACTCTTTCCACTTGGTTAGTGCGCTTAGAGATACGAATTGGAAATTTCAGTTCTCGTGTTAAACCCTGAACACTCCAAAAGAAATTCCATATCTCCGCACTCCCATGTGTGAATCTATATATCTTGGTATCTACAAAACTGGCACATGCGATGCACGCAAACATTAACCTCATCACGCGATGTGTGACGCTCGTAACATGTTCCTTAACTTAAAGAAGTGAGCGTACAATAAACCCTCAAGTACGTCAGTGTGTTAGGTTAAGCAAAATACATGTAATACAGAGAAAAAATTGCGAATGTCCGGTTATCATCTAGACATAATCTTTTTTTAGATAGAATATTTCGTAACGTAAACTCTGGTTTCAAGATCAGCTGATATGGTCCCTAAACACTCATAGTGTTTAAATGAAATCTCCGCCCCTATTGACAAGGCTGCTATTTTGAAAACATTACTCAAATCTTTTACATAGTTTGCAGTGTTCATCAGTGTTTATTTAGTTTGCTGTGTTTATCCGTGTTTATTGTTTGTCTCTGAGTTTATCATAAGGCCTTTAAAATGCAATCCATAGAGCAAACGAGTCTGTTGCTAGCCGTTAACATCGTCTGTGTAGTCGTCTTGCTTTTCTTTTTTCAATTTGGTCTCGTGATATATTCTTATCATGGATTCACCCTCTTGGTCTAAGCGTAGCACTAGTTACCCTATACTAGCGGCGTTCGAGGAAAATCGAATTCTTCTAACAGCGATCAGTAACATTCAATCCCCGTCTTGGATACGGACCTTTCAAATGGAGGATGAAGACGAGGCCGTGAAGATAGTCAAACCATTTCTATCTTATTTCATTTCATTTTATTTCGCTTAGTTTATTTTACTTCATTTTATTTTTCCCATTTTTTTGGCAGCTCACAGTTTTCAACTCGATTTTTAGAGCTGGCTTTCTCGTATGACTAATGTAAAGCAAACTGAAAATGCTCACCTTCGAGTTTTCGTGTTTTAGTCTTCCGGTAACGTTTATGGATAGGCGGTACATCCGCGTAGAAAACACCACGAAAAAGACATTTCACAGACAAGTTTTAATTTTCGTGTTCACTGACTTATCACTCACATCTTGCTGCTGATTCATGACAGCCGTGAAGTGGGTAGATTACATTAAGAGAAAATGAAATAAGTATGAGTAAAACGACACTCCACAAAAAAGTTAAAGAACTCTCATGCACAACTAATAAAACGATTATTATTACTTCTTACAAAGCCGACCTTGAGATACGAACTGAAGTAAATGTTGCCGCATTTCAACCTCACGGTAACCGGCCATTTTACCCCAAACTTCTTGATCTTTTTATAATGAGCAAGTTAGGTTTTATTCTTTAATTCTCGTTCTATCCCAGCATTCTTGAAGTATTTCATCACAGTCTTTCGGGGTGCAGATGACGTACATACTGACCTTTTTTCCAACTCCCAGTCTG
>JAHPZR010019863.1:17500-25000 GCA_019787425.1 Platygyra sinensis
AATTTTAAACAGTCAATTAATTCATAAGGTAAGTAATATACAACCTTTTATTCTCTTTGAAACAGCCCTGTGAATTATTCCCTCAAACAAAGCAGGAGCTTGCTTTGGAATAAGCATGTCCACAACTGTTTTTTCTCTTTCTTGTGTTCGCTTTTGAAATAAAGAACAAAAGAGCAGCTCACCCAAACAGCAGTTTGCAATCTGAGACCAAAGATTGAACTCGCTAAAACCAACCGTACCTTAAACCAAATACTTCATTTATCGGCGAGGCATTGCACTGATGGATGTGAATAACGCAGAAACAACCGGCAACTCTCCCTCTACAAATACCAGTTCAGTGTTTTTTTGCCCGAAATTTCCACGCTTTATCTGGGACTTAAAAAATACAACCATTCTTTGGATCTTGGTGGTCATAATACCTATTGCCTCTGCCGTTACCATTCTCTTGAATTTATTGGTAATCGTTGCTATCAAGCGAAGGAAAGAACTGCAAAAATCCGTCAACATTTTGTTGTCTGGTCTAGCGATCGCAGATCTTCTAGCGGGCGCTATATCAATGCCGTTATCTGCCATAGTTGATATATCAATTCTTCGCCAGTTTTTGCTTCAGAAGATCTGTACATTGGACGCAGTGTTAAACAAACCAATGATTTTTTTCGTTTCCTCCTCTTCTATTTACCATTTAACTGCGATTGCATGGGAGAGGTACGTGGCGATACAAAAATTCATCGACTACAAAGTCATCGTCACAAAAAGTCTCCTCCAAAAACTCTCAATAGCCGCCTGGTTTTTAGCTTTGATTACGCCGGTATTCGCTCTTATAATGGCATTGGTTGAGGTGGATCACGAGGCTGTACATATGAGGCGCCTGTACGGTGGACTAAATATCTTGGCACTCATTTGTTTGATCGCTATTGCGTACTTCTACATCATGGTGTACTTTGGAATACACAAACGGAAAATATACGAAATCAGCCAAGTCAACGTTCTTATAAAGGCGAAACTGGAATCTAAGATCTCTAAGACGACTGCCCTACTAACTGGTGCATTGATTTGCTCGTTTCTCCCAGCGATTGGAGTTACTCTCTTGGGAAATGCTTACCCAGTCTTCGCAACAAATTCCTTGTTCCGTTTAGTGGAGGCACTGGTGCAATTGAACTCTCTAGTGAGTCCAATCTTGTACTCATACAGAGACCGAAAGATTCGGAAAGCTGTGCTAGAGCTTTTATGGATAAAAAAACCCCACGCATCTCAGCCCGAAGCTGTTGCCCGGCGATTTGTGAATACAAATGAATCGTATGGGTCAGTGGGACAAACAAAGAAATCGCTTGCTTGTAACAGCTCCGGGAGACTGCAGACCAGACCTTCAAGTTCAAATCAATATGTCGTTTGTCAGCTACACAGGCGACCTCGCATGACCAGATCAGCTTCGTGCGATGCAGCTATTTCTGAAGATTTTGTTCACTCGCTTGCTAAGCCTTACGAAATAGTTTTAGGGAGAAAACTTTCAGCCTAAATTTAGCTAAATATAATCTTCATTTAGACACGGTATATAAAATATAAGGGGCCTGGATTTGTGGCAGAGTCTTCTAGTAAAAAAAAAGGAGTTTTAGCAAACCACGACGGCGACGGCAACGAGAGCGTCACCAAACAAAGAGTTTAATGAGCAGAACAATAGCTGTGCAGATGCATTTTGAATCCTGATATATTTCTTTGCCGTCCTCTACAAATTAACATATGAAATGACTCAGTTCTACGCATTTTGGAGAAAACGCGAACCGCAATGGCTAAATTTTGTATCTTCTTTTCGAATTAAACGTTGTCGGTGCAGGTTTAGTCTGAGCATGTGTTTAGACCGATAGGCGTACTGAACAGATTTTCACTGCTGCGACATTCGAACGTAAAATATAAATTTATTTTTACAAGCCTTCGTCCCCGCCGTCGCCGTCTTCATTGCTAAAAAACCCCATAAAATATTATTGAGGATGCCCATTTCCCCGCTGCCTCTTCCCTCCCTCTCCCGCGGAACAACAGTTTGGTATCAAAGAGAGAATCGGGCCAAACTGAATAACCGCAGCATTAAATCAATAGCACGTTTCTCGGTGAGGCCACTAACTCTGGTTTGTTTTTTGGTCTCTCCTACAGACGCAATTACGGCAAGAAATAAAGCAGACGCAAAGGAGAAATATACATTTCCCTTTTTTATGTAAACTCTTCATGAGTGCAATCGCTCGCAATTAATCTTTGTTCACCATCTTTAAACAAACTTTTCGGTATATTTTGAGGCACATACTACCTTAGATGCCTTAGCGCGGCAGGCAGTCCCCAAGACCATCCAATGCTTTGCTTTCTAATATGTTAGTGTGTCTCTTGTCTTACCTTTAGTGCAGAGTGCACTATTGGGATGGTCTTGGGGACTGCCTGCCGCGCTAAGGCATCTAAGGTAGTATGTGCCTCAAAATATACCGAAAAGTTTGTTTAAAGATGGTGAACAAAGATTAATTGCGAGCGATTGCACTCATGAAGAGTTTACATAAAAAAGGGAAATGTATATCTTCTCCTTTGCGTCTGCTTTATTTCTTGCCGTAATTGCGTCTGTAGGAGAGACCAAAAAACAAACCAGAGTTAGTGGCCTCACCGAGAAACGTGCTATTGATTTAATGCTGCGGTTATTCAGTTTGCCCGATTCTCTCTTTGATACCAAACTGTTGTTCCGCGGGAGAGGGGAGGGGAAGAGGCAGCGGGGAAATGGGCATCCTCAATAATATTTTTATGGGGTTTTTTAGCAATGAAGACGGCGACGGCGGGGACGAAGGCTTGTAAAAAATAAATTTATATTTTACGTTCGAATGTCGCAGCAGTGAAAATCTGTTCAGTACGCCTATCGGTCTAAACACATGCTCAGACTAAACCTGCACCGACAACGTTTAATTCGAAAAGAAGATACAAAATTTAGCCATTGCGGTTCGCGTTCTCCAAAATGCGTAGAACTGAGTCATTTCATATTGTTAATTTGTAGAGGACGGCAAAGAAATATATCAGGATTCAAAATGCATCTGCACAGCTATTGTTCTGCTCATTAAACTCTTTGTTTGGTGACGCTCTCGTTGCCGTCGCCGTCGTGGTTTGCTAAAACTCCTTTTTTTTACTAGAAGACTCTGCCACAAATCCAGGCCCCTTATATTTTATATACCATGTTTTACAGAAAAGTTGACCCTTTTGTATATCTTGAATTGAAAAGAATACTCCTTTCGCATAACCTCATATTATAGGATGTACTGGATAAACAGGACTGCTGTTTGGTTTTGAGCTTATGCAATGAGTTGACCGACTTTCATTGAAGGTTGTGCCTTTTTTCTCTACTTGAAAAGCGTGGACAATCATTGAGACGAAAAATCAGCAAAACTCTTACGTCTATGCTCATTTCAAGGTAACCAGCTGAACTTCCGAAATGTTCTTAGGCGCAGTGTGTGTGTGTTTGGGGGAGGAGGGTGACCTTCTTCTTTACTTCTTTTGATGTTTGCCCTGTATTTTTGCTGTCTTGTTTTCAGTTCCGAGCGAAATGTCGGACAACTGCTTCATTAATCTTGTTAGCTCTTGTTCTCAAGCAAATCAACCTCACGTTTTGCACTAGACTTTATTTTTGAATCAAGGCAAGAGGCAACTCGGAATTAAATAAAGAATACAATTTGACATGTTATTTGATATATTGGAGTTATTATGATATTAAGTCATGCCATAGTTAATATAGGGGACTGGTTGTGAAGCCCGGCAAACATCAAAGGGGTAAACAAAGATGGCGAGATTTATGTTGGAAGGTCCACGACAGTGCACAATCTTTTGTTTTGCCCTCATACACTATGCATGAATTATGTAACCAACACGTTTCTATTGGTAAGTTTCTCGGAACGGAGTAAACAACTATTGTATTTTGTGCACCGTCAAAGCCAAAAAAGCGAAAGTTTCATAACCATTCCCCTCTATTAACTATGGTCATGCTGCGGATTAGGTCATTTCAGTCTCTGAATTTAACTCTTATAATCGTTCAGAGAGGAAGCCACCACCGGGCACGTGATACAACCCTTTATGTCAGTTTTACATATCTAAAACATCAGTTGTACATGAAGTGATGAAGCTCATTAAAACTGACACTTTGGAGTAACCCTTCTAAATAAAGTTACTTACCTACTTACTTACATGAGTGCCAGTTACTGCATAAGCCGCACTAATGATCCGATAATGAGTTCGGCAAACAATACGATCAAGATCAAAGCCATTAGCGTATAAGACAAGAACAACCCCATTAAGCACACAGAGTTTTGCAGAATCTAAAACATTGTACAGGACGTAAATGCAACTATGAAAGCTTATTGATAAAGACACTTACGGAGTAACCCTTCATGAATGCTAATTAACTATAAGCTGCACTCATGAGTGGCTGCAGAACTTTGGCAATTCACTTTATTTCGAGATGTTACCAAATTTTACATTAAAGTGTGTGCTGTGTTAAGGAAAATTTGACACTTTCAGTTTGCTTCGTGACTTACTGATTTACATTTTGATTTTCTTCAATTTAGTGTAATTTTTTACGGGGCGAAAATGTTCTTACTGTGATATTTCAAACATTAAAATTGCATACTATTCCCCGAGTAAACAGTCCGTAAAGTTAATTGCTATGTTTAATATAATTTTAAAATTTTAAACAGTCAATTAATTCATAAGGTAAGTAATATACAATCTTTTATTCTCTTTGAAACAGCCCTGTGAATTATTCCGTCAAACAAAGCAGGAGCTTGCTTTGGAATAAGCATGTCCACAACGGTTTTTTCTCTTTCTTGTGTTCGCTTTTGAAATAAAGAACAAAAGAGCAACTCACCCAAACAGCAGTTTGCAATCTGAGACCAAAGCGGATTGAACTCGCTAAAACCAACCGTACCTTAAACCAAATACTTCATTTATCGGCGAGGCATTGCACTGATGGATGTGAATAACACAGAAACAACCGATAATTATCCTTCTACAAATACCAGGTCAGTGTTTTTTTGCCCGAAATTTCCACGCTTTATCTGGGACTTAAAAAATACAACCATTCTTTGGATCTTGGTAGTCACAATACCTATTGCCTCTGCCGTTACCATTCTCTTGAATTTATTGGTAATCGTTGCTATCAAGCGAAGGAAAGAACTGCAAAAACCCGTCAACATTTTGTTGTCTGGTCTAGCGATCGCAGATCTTCTAGCGGGCGCTATATCAATGCCGTTATCTGCCATAGTTGATATATCAATTCTTCGCCAGTTTTTGCTTCAGAAGATCTGTACACTGGACGCAGTGTTAAACAAACCAATGATTTTTTTCGTTTCCTCCTCTTCTCTTTACCATTTAACTGCGATTGCATGGGAGAGGTACGTGGCGATACAAAAATTCATCGACTACAAAGTCATCGTCACAAAAAGTCTCCTCCAAAAACTCTCAATAGCCGCCTGATTTTTAGCTTCGATTACGCCGGTATTCGCTCTTACAATGGCATTGGTTGAGGTGGATCACGAGGCTGTACATATGAGGCGCCTGTACGGTGGACTAAATATCTTGGCACTCATTTGTTTGATAGCTATTGCGTACTTCTACATCATGGTGTACTTTGGAATACACAAACGGAAAATATACGAAATCAGCCAAGTCAACGTTCTTATAAAGGCGAAACTAGAATCTAAGATCGCTAAGACGACTGCTCTACTAACTGGTGCATTGATTTGTTCGTTTCTCCCAGCGATTGGGGTTACTCTCTTGGGAAATGCTTACCCAGTCTTCGCAACAAATTCGTTGTTCCGTTTAGTGGAGGCACTGGTGCAATTGAACTCTCTAGTGAGTCCTATTTTGTACTCATACAGAGACCGAAAGATTCGAAAAGCTGTGCTAGAGCTTTTATGGATAAGAAAACCCCACGCACCTCGGCCAAAAGCTGTTGCCCCGCGATTTGTGAAAACAAATGAATTGTATGGGTCAGTGGGACAAACAAAGAAATCGCTTCCTTGTAAGAGCTCCAGGAAACTGCAGACCAGACCTTCAAGTTCAAATCAATATGTCGTTCGTCAGCTACAGAGGCGACCTCGTATGGCAAGATCAGCTTCGTGCGATGCAGCTATTTCTGAAGATTTTGTTCACTCGCTTGCTAAGCCTCACGAAATAGTTTTAAGGAGAAAACTTTCAGCCTAAATTTAAGCTAAATATTCCGCTCAGTTGTTGTTGCGATAGTTAAGCTTAAAGCGAAGAAAATAAATTAACCGATGCGATCTTAACTCAAAACAACCTTCGTCCATCTTGAATCTTAAAATCGCCGCACGTTTGGGACGTTTCAGGGTCGTCGATAAAACGAAGAAAATGGCGAACATTTTGAAGCGATTAACTGAACATCACGGAACATCCAGGCCAGGATTATTCCATAACTCAGAAAAAATAATAATTATGAGTAATATATGTAAAATGAAACAAGTAAATAACCAAAAGAGAAAATAAGTAGGAAAATCAACAAATAAAATTAAACCAGGAGCCATAATCGGGGACGGAGACCGTAAGCGCGCGCCATTTCTAGTATTGGGGTTGGCGCCATGATATGGGACAATTTTTCTATTTTTAGAACAAATTGCGCCATCGCCTGCGGCACACGCGCGCACATTGCTGCGAGGATTTTCGCGGATGTCGCGCAGGGGAAATGGCGTCCGAAATTCCCGAAATCGTTTGTGCTTTTGGATCCTTTTGGCCCATCACTCAACGCCTTCATGGCTGTTGGAATTTTGATTAAGTATTTCCGCCGTAAGTTGCTCAAGTCTGAGTGAAGACGGTGCCTAATTTAGGTATGTCCCGCTTTTATCTCTGACCAAGTTGAGTTCCGCTGCTCCTTTTACGACAACTTCACATTACTCCAATCTAAATTTCACATATGAAGAAGATTAACAGCTTTTCCATAACACAGAAGAAAAAGAACTAGTTGGATATAGCGGCGTTTAGGCCCAATAAGTGACAATAGGTTTATGTCCGTAGATGCTGCTTAGTTTTGTTTGTGTAAATCCAATAAATTGTCTGTTGTCGATGAGTAAGAGCGCCCGCCGATGCGTGTTTTGCACAGCTAGTAAAACATGACAAATTGGACTTCGCACTTTGGTGTGAAACGTATATCGAACTCATATAATATCTCTAATGTTTAAGGTTGATTCATGTTTGAGAACATATTAAACGCTTAGCTGAAAATATGTGAAAACAGCAGAAATAATCAGAAAAGTTACGATGACGCTTGTAATCAAAACTCGGATAAAGATTTCGATTGAGAAACTCCTTGTCTATTTTATTTTCGCAGCGTAAAGTTTCACTATGTGAAAGAAACACACATGATGTTAGTAGCCTTTTGGCGAACGTTAGTGAAAATTGTTGTAGTATCTCAGCACAAAAGATGACGAAACAAATCTTTTTCACGATTTTGCTTGACAATCTGAAAACACCGACTCG
>JAHPZR010019864.1:5000-10260 GCA_019787425.1 Platygyra sinensis
ACAGACACTTATGGAGCAACCCTTCATGAATGCTAATTAACAGTAAGCCGGCTGCGGAACCTTGGCAATTCACTTACTTTCAAGATGTTACCAAATTTCGCATTAAAGTGTGTGTTTTGTTAAAGAAGATTAAACATGTTCAGTTTGCCTTGTCAGTTACTAATTTACTTTTTTATTTTTTTCAATTTTTATGTATTTTTTTCTGGAGAAAACGCACTAATTGTGATATAATATATATTTCAAGCATTAAATTCATATACTATTAACCGAGCGGTAAACATTCTGTAAAGTTAATTACAATGCTTAATATAATTTAAAAATTTTAAACAATCAATTAATTCATAATTCATTCAGGAAAGTAAAATACAACCTTTTATTTTCTTTGAAACAGCCCTGTGAATTATTTCCTTGAAAACAGCAGGCGCTTCCTTTGGAATAAGCACATCCACAACAGCTTTTTTCGCTTTTTTGTATAAAGAACTTAAGACACTGGCAACTCACCCAAATAGCAGTTTGCAGTTTGAGACCAAAGGTTGAACTTGCTAAAACCAACCGTCCCTTAACCAAATATTTCATTTATCGGCGAGGCATTGCACTGATGGATGTGAATAACACAGAAACAACCGATAATTATCCCTCTACAAATACCAGGTCAGTGTTTTTTTGCCCGAAATTTCCACGCTTTATCTGGGACTTAAAAAATACAACCATTCTTTGGATCTTAGTGGTCATAATACCTATCGCCTCTGCCGTTACCATTCTCTTGAATTTAGTGGTAATCGTTGCTATCAAGCGAAGGAAAGAACTGCAAAAACCCGTCAACATTTTGTTGTCTAGTCTAGCGACCGCAGATCTTCTAGCGGGCGCTATATCAATGCCGTTATCTGCCACAGTTGATATATCAATTCTTCACCAGTTTTCGCTTCAGAAGATCTGTACATTGGACGCAGTGTTAAACAAACCCATGATTTTTTTCGTTTCCTCCTCTTCTATTTACCATTTAACTGCGATTGCATGGGAGAGGTACGTGGCGATACAAAAATTCATCGACTACAAAGTCATCGTCACAAAAAGTCTCCTGCAAAAACTCACGATAGCCGCCTGGTTTTTAGCCGCGTTTACGCCGATATTCGCCCTTATAATGGCAGTGATTGAGGTGGATCGCAAGACTGTGCATATGAGGCGCATATTCACTGGACTTGGTATCGTGGCACTCAGTTGTTTGATAGCTATTGCGTACTTCTACATCATGGTGTATCTTGGAGTACGCAAACGGAAAATAAACGAAATCAGCCAAGTCAACGCTCTTATAAAGGTAAAACTGGAATCTAAGATCGCTAAGACGACTGCCCTGCTAACTGGTGCATTGATTTGTTCGTTTCTCCCAGCGATTGGAATTACTCCCTTGCGTAATGTTTACCCAGTCTTTGCAACTAATTCGTTGTTCCGTTTAGTGGAGGCACTGGTGCAATTGAACTCTCTAGTGAGTCCTATTTTGTACTCATACAGAGACCGAAAGATTCGGAAAGCTGTGCTAGAGCTTTTACGGATAAGAAAACCCCAACCAGCTCAGCCAGAAGCTGTTGCCCCGCGATCTGTGAAAACAAATGAATCGTATGGGTCAGTGGGTCAATCAAAGAAATCACTTGCTTGTAAGAGCTCCAGGAAATTGGTGACCAGACCTTCAAGTTCAAACAAATGTGTCATTCGCCAGCTACACAGGCAACCTCGCATGAAAAGATCAGCTTCCTGCGATGCAGCCATTTCTGAAGATTTTGTTCACTCACTTGCCAAGCCTCACGAAATAGTTTTAAGGAGAAAACTTTCAGCCTAAATTTAGCTAAATATTCCGCGCAGTTGTTGTTCCGATAGTTGAGCGTAAAGCGAAGAAAACTAAGCGATGCGATCTTAACTCAAAGCAACCCTCGTCCATCTGGATCTTAAAATCGCTGCACGTTTGGGACGTTTATAAAGAGCCGTCGATAAAACCAGGAAAATTGAGAACATTCCGAAATATTCACCGGAACATCGGAACTTCACGGAACATCCAGGAAATAATTGAGTAATCAGTATGTAAAATGAAACAAGCAAATAACCAAAAAAGAGAAATAAATATGAAAATAAATAAATAAAATAAAACTGGTGTCAGCTTGGAAAATGACAAAATATTTTTTTGGGTAGGGTGTTAGATTAAAAAAACAGTCGTATTTTTTGCAAACGCACTCGACGCAGACGAAGTGTGGAGCGAGTGTAAAAAGGCTCGCACGCTTCACGCGCTTGGATCACGTTTATGGCACGGTGCGTCTTCCTAATAGGGTAGAAGAACGACTGCATGTTTTGCGGTCTAGTAGGGAGTCGGGTAGGAAGTTTCGGATAAAGAGCAATTCATTCGCTGACTGCAATAAAGATTTTATACTTCTACCAATGCAAACCTGAGGGGTGGTACGTGTGGTTAATGGGTGAGAAAATTGACATTTCCCTGGATATATACAGTTTATTACTCAGGAGGGCATAGGGGGAATATAGGCAAAACTAAGTTATACCACCAGGTATACACTACCCAACAGGGTACATGTGGAATACAGGCTAAACTAATCGATGCCTTGGATATATTCTGCCGAACGGTCTCCGACAGGGAAATTTGCAGAGGTTGAGGATTGCTTTCAAAAAACCGCATTTCGATAGTACTTGTAGGCGTCGTAAACCAGCGAAAATTGGCACGACCTTTCCTGACATCCGGTATTAACTTTTCCATATGCTACCAGTAAACTTAAGGGACGGACCATTAGAAAAGTGATTGGGGGGGAGGGGAATTTCCAGCTTGCACGAATTTTTTTTTTCGCTCACGGCTTGTGCAGGATTTTTTTTTTTTAGGTGAAACCCTCTGCACGAATGTTTTTTTTCAGACAAATATTGCTTTTTAAAAACGTCATAGACAGGCCAACACAAACTCCCCTATGGGTTTTACGGTAGTGGCACGTAAGCCTCTAAAGTTTTGTTCTGGCGAGTTTGTCCTTGAGCGATTTACCTTTTTGAAAAGTTAATAGACAGGCCAACACAAACTCTCCTATGTGGACTTGCGATAGCGACACGTAAACCTTAACAGTTTTGCTCAGACGAGTATGTCCTAGAGCGAAGATCTATAGTCTGCCTGCCAATGAAAACCACACTTTGTGGTTCTTAATGTTTGTTAAAAGTACCAGTGGCAGTGTTGCTGTTTATATTGTTGACTAGTTCTGATGTTGGTAAGAGTTAAAGTTTTAACGCTACCACTACATGTAAATGCACTTTTTCATTTTATTATAGAATCATTATTCAAGGCGATAAGACCAATAATCTAATTTTGTCGGCAGAAATAATTTTATAGCATATTTACAAAGATACCAAATTCTAATAAATATCGAAACTGTTTATGGAATACACAGGGTACACTGTATGTTGCAGATAGACTCGCTGCCAATGAAAACCATACTTCGTGGTTCTTGATTTTTGTTAAAAGTACCGATGGCAATGTTAATGTTGCTGTTTATGTGGTTGACAGTTTTAATGTTTTAACACCTACTGCTACGTGTGAATGCACTTTTTTATTGTATTATAGAATTCTTATTCAAGGCACGGGCTCCTGTTCAAGGGGATAAGACTCATCCTCTAATTTTTATTCTGAGCATAACGAATTTTATAGCATATAATATTTACAAAAAGATACCAAATTCTAAAATTAATTTATTACAAATTTTATTTTATTATTTCCATTATAATACAGTATACAGTGTATGTTGTAGCATAACGAGCCAGACGTTCTTAGCAACCAAAAACAGACCTTGGATCCCGTGGAGATGAAAAACGTTTAGTTCTACATCTCCACGGGATACCAGTGGCTTGTAACATTCCAGTGTAATCATATCCTCGACAGTGATCGTTTGTGTTCCACAAAACGCGTCATGTGTCCAGACACTTTGAAAATCAGTCAGAAATTTTAAAAAATTATTGCAACGAGATTATCAAAAACCTCTCAAGAGGTTACGCTCACGATTACTATGCGTGATAGAAATCACAAGCTCATAATCTTATTGTTTTCAAGTAATGCGAAGCGATTCTGGAAACTACACGAAGGAAAAATCACTATCACGAGTTTGTTACATATCCAGAAGTATTCAGCAACTGTACTGCATGGACTTCAGACTGGGTGAACCAGAACTCACCACAGCATGTTCCTATAATGCCACGCACGACGAAAAAAAACTTTGACGATTTTGTTACATATCTTGAAGCACTCAGCAACTGCATTGCATGGACTTCAGCCTGGGTGAACCAGAAAGGATATGTAACATGTTCCTTTAGAAAACAGTCCTAAGAAAGCACGCGCGCTGATTGGTTAAAAATCGTGTTTGTATAACTCGATGGAGACACAGAACTAGCGCGCGCTGTTGACGTAGTGATGGCGCGAGCAAAGAGAATTTACATTTTGATAATCAGAGTTAACAAGTTGTTTACCTTTTTCTCGTCGTGGTGTCTTCTAAAAGAAATAGAAAACATGTACTCCGTGTTTCTATAGAGTTATACAAACACTCGTGAAAGTTTGGGAGAACTCGAAAAAGCTGTGGAAACACTCCGCCTGCGGCTCGTGTTCCCACAGCATTTCTCGTTCTCCCAAACTTCCACTCGTGTTTGTATAACTCGATAGAAACACGGTACATGTTTTCTATTTCTTAAATAATGTACGTCACGCACGTCGGAAAAATAACTTTGACGATTTTGTTTCATATCTTGAGTACTCATCAGCAACTGTGTTGCATGGTCTTCAGCCTGGGTGAACCAGAAAATATCCTCTAACCCTTGGCAACGTCAAAATAATACTACGTGGACGTTTGCGTGGGCAAATCAGAGAGTATTTATAATATGTACTTATGCGGATTTTCTAAGTGTCCAAAATAATTGTCTTTTAGAAAACTAGTGTACGATGGACTCAGTATAGGGTCTAACTCACAAATGAAAATAATGATTTTTAGTACCTATCTAGTCCCCATACAATCTAAAAGCATGACGATTCGTGTAAGTTATGATATAAATAAAAGATTAATCTGATGATATAACTTGGTACCTTCATCTTGTTGTCCTGATTCGATGCTCTACGAGGTTGGTCATGGCTAGCGCTAGCTGAAGACCCTTTCTGGTTCCCTCTGTCGTTCTCAGGTGATTGAATTCATGTACAAGCCAATCGCGGTTGTCGGTTTTGTTTGGTTTTCTACAACTGTTTAAT
>JAHPZR010019866.1:0-14016 GCA_019787425.1 Platygyra sinensis
TTCATTGCGTTTAAAGAAATGCTTATACTTAATTTCTCATGAGTTGACACGAGGAATGGTCTCTTGGTTAACAGTTTCCTCTGTAGTCACGTGACGCAATTGGCGGGAAAGTAGTGGGACCTACGCTTATTGCGGTCGGCCGAATGAATTGCTCTTTATCCAAAACTCCCTACCCGACTCCCTTCTAGACCGCAAAATAGTCCTTTTTCTGCCCTATTAGCAAGGCGAACAAAATACTTGCCGCGTCGCCCGCGTTCGCAAAAAATACGACTGTTTTGCAAACACGCCCTACCCAACAAAACATTTTTCATTTACCGAGCTGATATCAGTTTAATTTTATTTGTTTATTTTCCTACTTATTTCTCTCTTTTGGTTATTTACTTGTTTCATTTTACATATATTACTCATAATTATTATTTTTTCTGAGTTATGGAATAATCCTGGCCTGGATGTTCCGTGATGTTCAGTTAATTGTTTCAAAATGTTCGCCATTTTCTTCGTTTTATCGACGACCCTGAAACGTCCCAAACGTGCGGCGATTTTAAGATTCAAGATGGACGAAGGTTGTTTTGAGTTAAGATCGCATCGGTTAATTTATTTTCTTCGCTTTAAGCTTAACTATCGCAACAACAACTGAGCGGAATATTTAGCTTAAATTTAGGCTGAAAGTTTTCTCCTTAAAACTATTTCGTGAGGCTTAGCAAGCGAGTGAACAAAATCTTCAGAAATAGCTGCATCGCACGAAGCTGATCTGCTCATGCGAGGTTGCCTGTATAGCTGACTAATGGCATATTCATTTGAACTTGAAGGTCTGGTTTCCAGTTTCCTGGAGCTCTTACAAGGAAGCGATTTCTTTGTTTGTACCACTGACCCATACAATTCATTTGTTTTCACAAATCGCGGGGCAACAGCTTTTGGCTGAGGTGCGTGGGGTTTTCTTATCCATAAAAGCTCTAGCACAGCTTTTCGAATCTTTCGGTCTCTGTATGAGTACAAAATAGGACTCACTAGAGAGTTCAATTGCACCAGTGCCTCCACTAAACGGAACAACGAATTTGTTGCGAAGACTGGGTAAGCATTTCCCAAGAGAGTAACCCCAATCGCTGGGAGAAACGAACAAATCAATGCACCAGTTAGTAGAGCAGTCGTCTTAGCGATCTTAGATTCTAGTTTCGCCTTTATAAGAACGTTGACTTGGCTGATTTCGTATATTTTCCGTTTGTGTATTCCAAAGTACACCATGATGTAGAAGTACGCAATAGCTATCAAACAAATGAGTGCCAAGATATTTAGTCCACCGTACAGGCGCCTCATATGTACAGCCTCGTGATCCACCTCAACCAATGCCATTGTAAGAGCGAATACCGGCGTAATCGAAGCTAAAAACCAGGCGGCTATGGAGAGTTTTTGGAGGAGACTTTTTGTGACGATGACTTTGTAGTCGATGAATTTTTGTATCGCCACGTACCTCTCCCATGCAATCGCAGTTAAATGGTAAAGAGAAGAGGAGGAAACGAAAAAAATCATTGGTTTGTTTAACACTGCGTCCAGTGTACAGATCTTCTGAAGCAAAAACTGGCGAAGAATTGATATATCAACTATGGCAGATAACGGCATTGATATAGCGCCCGCTAGAAGATCTGCGATCGCTAGACCAGACAACAAAATGTTGACGGGTTTTTGCAGTTCTTTCCTTCGCTTGATAGCAACGATTACCAATAAATTCAAGAGAATGGTAACGGCAGAGGCAATAGGTATTGTGACCACCAAGATCCAAAGAATGGTTGTATTTTTTAAGTCCCAGATAAAGCGTGGAAATTTCGGGCAAAAAAACACTGAACTGGTATTTGTAGAAGGATAATTATCGGTTGTTTCTGTGTTATTCACATCCATCAGTGCAATGCCTCGCCGATAAATGAAGTATTTGGTTTAAGGTACGGTTGGTTTTAGCGAGTTCAATCCGCTTTGGTCTCAGATTGCAAACTGCTGTTTGGGTGAGTTGCTCTTTTGTTCTTTATTTCAATCCGCTTTGGTCTCAGATTGCAAACTGCTGTTTGGGTGAGTTGCTCTTTTGTTCTTTATTTCAAAAGCGAACACAAGAAAGAGAAAAAACCGTTGTGGACATGCTTATTCCAAAGCAAGCTCCTGCTTTGTTTGAGGGAATAATTCACAGGGCTGTTTCAAAGAGAATAAAAGATTGTATATTACTTACCTTATGAATTAATTGACTGTTTAAAATTTTAAAATTATATTAAACATAGCAATTAACTTTACGGACTGTTTACTCGGGGAATAGTATGCAATTTTAATGTTTGAAATATCACAGTAAGAACATTTTCGCCCCGTAAAAAATTACACTAAATTGAAGAAAATCAAAATGTAAATCAGTAAGTCACGAAGCAAACTGAAAGTGTCAAATTTTCCTTAACACAGCACACACTTTAATGTAAAATTTGGTAACATCTCGAAATAAAGTGAATTGCCAAAGTTCCTGCAGCCACTCATGAGTGCAGCTTACAGTTAATTAGCATTCATGAAGGGTTACTCCGTAAGTGTCTTTATCAATAAGCTTTCATAGTTGCATTTACGTCCTGTACAATGTTTTAGATTCTGCAAAACTCTGTGTGCTTAATGGGGTTGTTCTTGTCTTATACGCTAATGGCTTTGATCTTGATCGTATTGTTTGCCGAACTCATTATCGGATCATTAGTGCGGCTTATGAAGTAACTGGCACTCATGTAAGTAAGTAGGTAAGTAACTTTATTTAGAAGGGTTACTCCAAAGTGTCAGTTTTAATGAGCTTCATCACTTCATGTACAACTGATGTTTTAGATATGTAAAACTGACATAAAGGGTTGTATCACGTGCCCGACCGTGGCTTCCTCTCTGAACGATTATAAGAGTTAAATTCAGAGACTGAAATGACCCAATCCGCAGCATGACTTCATATCATAATAACTCCAATATATCAAATAACATGTCAAATTGTATTCTTTATTTAATTCCGAGTTGCCTCTTGCCTTGATTCAAAAATGAAGCCTACCGCAAAACATGAGGTTGATTTGCTTGAGAACAAGAGCTAACAAGATTAATGAAGCAGTTGTCCGACATTTCGCTCGGAACTGAAACAAGACAGCAAAAATACAGGGCAAACATCAAAAGAAGTAAAAAAGAAGGTCACCCTCCTCCCCCAACACACACACACACTGCGCTTAAGAACATTTTGGAAGTTCAGCTGGTTGCCTTGAAATGAGCATAGACGTAAGAGTTTTGCTGATTTTTCGTCTCAATGATTGTCCACGCTTTCAACTACGGTAGAGAAAAAAGGCGCACCCTTCAATGAAAGTCGGTTAACTTCTTGCATAAGCTCAAAACCAAACAGCAGTCCTGTTTATCCAGTACATCCTATAAAATGAGGTTATGCGAAAGGAGTATTCTTTTCAATTCAAGATATACAAAAGGTGAAATGAAACTGATGATGAAATTTTGCCTGTGTTTCCACAAAATCACTGAACTTTGAAATTTATTTTCTCTCGTTCCCGGGGGAAATTATTTTTCGGTGTTATATCAGGCAATTATTTATGTATTTAGCTTTAAAAAAATGTAAAAATGACTGTAAAATATTTAAAATTACTCGGGTACAGATTTTTGTCCACTAAAACCTGAAATTGCTCCATCTTCTATCGGATTTCGTCTTAATACTTCTTGTAAGAAACTTTAAGTGCATTTTTCTCAAATGTCTATTTTTGTACCGACTGACTTCGCGCCAACATTTTTACTTTGCAAGATATCTAAGTAAATTTCTTGAACCTTCGACTAATAAAACAACAATTGCGTCGTAATGCAATAAACCAATAAAATTGTAACTTTTTTACTTCTATCACGTAACAGGAGATGATTTGTCCAATGAGTGTGGTATAAAATGAGGCTATTTAAAAAAAAAAAGCCTGTGAAAAAGCACTGAAAAGATGAATTAACTACCAAAACTTAGATTCATTGCTCAGAACAAACAAGAACGTACATGATATGCTTCATTGGCAGTCAAATCTTGTTTTGTGTAAGACCAGGAAGTGTTGGCGCTAGCCCTATAAAACCGTTCCTGAAAAAGCTGTGGCTGGTTGCCATAGCAACCATTTAGAGTAAACCTTCGCAATCCATTTTCTGTTCATGAGTGCAATAGCACAAAATTGATCTTTTTTCGGGGTATCAGATAGTTAAGCCTTTATTTACCTTGTTATCTCTTGGGTAGAATATATCTGGGGTATCACAATTAGTTTAGTCTGTATTCCACATGTACCCTGTTGGGTAGTGTATATCTGGTGGTATAACTTAGTTTTGCCTATATTCCCCTCATTGCCCTCCTGGGTAGTAAATCGTATATACGCGGGAATGTCAAAATTCCCACCCCTTGTCTGCACGCACCACACTCCCCCCTCCCTCCCCCTAGGTTTGACATTGATAGGAGCATAAACTTTCTTTATTCATTCATTGCGTTTAAAGAAATGCTTATACTTAATTTCTCATGAGTTGACACAAGAAGAAGGGTCTCTTGGTTAACAGTTTCCTCTGTAGTCACGTGACGCAATTGGCGGGAAAGTAGTGGGACCTACGCTCATTGCGGTCAGCCGAATGAATTGCTCTTTATCCAAAACTCTCTACCCGACTCCCTGCTAGACCGCAAAATAGTCGTTTTTCTACCCTATTAGCAATGCGAACAGTGCCGTAAGCGTAATCCTCGCGCGTGAAGCGTGCGAGCCTTTCTTCACTCACTCCAGACCTTTCGTTCGAATACTTCCCGCGTCGCTCGCGTTCGCAAAAAATACGACTGTTTTGCAAACACGCCCTACCCAACAAAACATTTTTTCATTTACTGAACTGATATCAGTTTAATTTTTATTTATTTATTTTCCAACTTATTTCTCTTTTTTGGTTATTTACTTGTTTCATTTTACATATATTACTCATAATTCTAATTTTTTCTGAGTTATGGAATAATCCTGGATGTTCCGTGATGTTCAGTTAATTGTTTCAGAATGTTCTCGATGTTCCTCGTTTTATCGACGGCTCTTAAATGTTCCAAACATGCAGCGATTTTAAGATTCAAGATGGACGAGGCTGCTTTGATTAAGATCGCATCGGTTAGTTTTTCTTCGCTATCGGAACAACAACTGAGCGAAATATTTAGCTAAATTTAGGCTGAAAGTTTTCTCCTTAAAACTATTTCTCCGGCCATTTCAACTTGAGTAAAAATAGCAAACAAACTGCGGTTATAAACATAACGAGACAACGCATGTTGTAAAAACTTTCATTTATGAACTTGACGTTTCGTATGCTCCAACATACATCTTCAGAAGTAACGGTTACCTAAATTACAATTAAATTTAAACGCGAAGACTAATACCAAATAAGGAAAGTAATGACAATGAAAAAGAAAATAAACAGACCTAGTTAAGTCTGCTGGAAAAATATAAATGGCTAGTAGAGAAGAAGTTTCTCACTGCCAATATTTTCATTAAGCGCTGGTTTCAAGTCACGAATCAGCAAGGCTTCTTTAATTTTACAATGTACATCAGACTGTCCAGTGGCTAAAATATCAAAGTGATCCCATTTAATCTTGTGGCCTGTTTGGGTCATATGGTCAGCAATGGCAGAAGAATGGCTGTTACTCGTCAGCGCTTTAAAATGTTCCGTTTTCCTGTCATGTAATCGACGTTTTGTTTTTCCAATATAGTAATCATCACAATCCCAGCAGCTAGCCTTATAAACTACTTTAGACCTAAGGGAGCGGCTGAGTCTGTCTTTATAGGGGAAAAAAGACTTAATACGGCGAGTGTTTCTGAATATAATCTTAGGATTAAAACAACCATAGAACTTATAAATACATGATTTGAGCTGTTGAGTGACAATTTTACTTTGAATACCTAGATAGGGCAAAACAATGAAAATTTCTTTTTTGGGCACTGTAATGATATCCTTAGGCTTGTTTTGGTGTTTATTGATTACATCGTTCATGTTATAAGAAATAATACCACGGGGGTATCCATTGCGTGACAAATGGCTCTTGAGGTCATCTAAAGCAGACTGCAGCAGACAGGGTGATGAACAAATTCGCAGGCAACGATAAGTAAGTGTGCGGATGAGGTTAATCTTGTATTTCCGAGGTGTGAAAGAATCCCATTGAGTGTAGAGACCAGTGAACGTTTTCTTTCGGTAGATGGAAGTGGAAAAAGAGCTGTTAAGATCGCGTTTGATGAGAACATCAAGAAAAGGAATCTCTTGGTCCCGTTCAAATTCAATGGTGAATTGAATGTTCCTGTGCCGGCTATTGAGATAAGAAAGGAATTGAACAGCGGCGTCCTTATTGTGAAATAAGGTGAAAGTGTCATCAACATATCTAAACCAGATGGTTGGACGTGCACCGTTATTCATGACCCATTTTTCTTCGAAATCACACATAAAAATATTGGCCAAAACCGGTCCTAAAGGAGATCCCATGGCAACACCATCGATCTGGTCGTAGTACTGGCCATCGAAAACAAAATGGCTCCTCTTAGTGGCAAAAACAAGTAAATCTTTCAAAACAGAGCGTGGTAACTTTGGTGGATTGGGTAAAGCATATAATTTGTCTAGACAGATTTGTATTGTTTCATCAAGTGGAACGTTGGTGAAGAGTGAAGTGACATCAAATGAGCACATAAATTCGCCATTATGGTTGTATGTCTTGGCCCATTCTGCAAAGCTGAAGGAGTCCTTGACAGTAAACTGGTTAGTTGAGATGGGTTGAAGTACCCGAACAAGATAGGACGCAAGGTTATAGTTATAAGTGTTAATAGACGAGACAATAGGGCGAAACGGGCAACCAGATTTATGTACCTTGGGAAGACCATAGAGGACACCGTGCGTGGAACCAGATGGCAGTATTTTACGAAGTGTTTCATCATCAATAATACCGTCTCTTTTAAGTTTACGGAGATAGGTTATTAGACTGTCCTCTCTAGACTTCGTTGGGTTTTGTGTAAGTTTTTTAAATTTAGTTTCATCAGAGATCAGTTGCTTCATTTTATTGAGGTAATCAAGCTTGTTTACGATGACAATTCCATTACCCTTGTCTGGTTTAGTGATGATGATGCTATCATCATTACGTAAATCAGTAAGAGCTGTCCATTCCTCTTTGCTAGGAATGCGCCTCTGTTTGGAGAAATCATATGCATAGATATAGCTGTAGGAAATATTCTTGAGTTGACACTTTAGTCTGTCCTTGTTTCACTGCTCAAAGCAGGCCCAAATCTTGTAAGATCTCGGAAAAGAAGTTCAAACGAACACTTAACTTCATATGTATCAACCTCTTTAGGCGGCAGACAGAAACGTAAATCCTCTTGCCAAAACTTTTTTCTCGACCTCCGACAAAACACGGTGTGAATAATTGAAATGATATCATCGCTGTTCAGGTTTTGACAGCTGTGGTATTCCATGTTTTCGCTTCAAGTTGTTGAAGACATAACAACCATAATGGCGAATTTTATGTGCTCATTTGATGTCACTTCACTCTTCACCAACGTCCACTTGATGAAACAATACAAATCTGTCTAGACAAATTATATGCTTTACCAATCCACCAAAGTTACCACGCTCTGTTTTGAAAGATTTACTTGTTTTTGCCACTAAGAGGAGCCATTTTGTTTTCGATGGCCAGTACTACGACCAGATCGATGGTGTTGCCATGGGATCTCCTTTAGGACCGGTTTTGGCCAATATTTTTATGTGTGATTTCGAAGAAAAATGGGTCATGAATAACGGTGCACGTCCAACCATCTGGTTTAGATATGTTGATGACACTTTCACCTTATTTCACAATAAGGACGCCGCTGTTCAATTCCTTTCTTATCTCAATAGCCGGCACAGGAACATTCAATTCACCATTGAATTTGAACGGGACCAAGAGATTCCTTTTCTTGATGTTCTCATCAAACGCGATCTTAACAGCTCTTTTTCCACTTCCATCTACCGAAAGAAAACGTTCACTGGTCTCTACACTCAATGGGATTCTTTCACACCTCGGAAATACAAGATTAACCTCATCCGCACACTTACTTATCGTTGCCTGCGAATTTGTTCATCACCCTGTCTGCTGCAGTCTGCTTTAGATGACCTCAAGAGCCATTTGTCACGCAATGGATACCCCCGTGGTATTATTTCTTATAACATGAACGATGTAATCAATAAACACCAAAACAAGCCTAAGGATATCATTACAGTGCCCAAAAAAGAAATTTTCATTGTTTTGCCCTATCTAGGTATTCAAAGTAAAATTGTCACTCAACAGCTCAAATCATGTATTTATAAGTTCTATGGTTGTTTTAATCCTAAGATTATATTCAGAAACACTCGCCGTATTAAGTCTTTTTCCCCTATAAAGACAGACTCAGCCGCTCCCTTAGGTCTAAAGTAGTTTATAAGGCTAGCTGCTGGGATTGTGATGATTACTATATTGGAAAAACAAAACGTCGATTACATGACAGGAAAACGGAACATTTTAAAGCGCTGACGAGTAACAGCCATTCTTCTGCCATTGCTGACCATATGACCCAAACAGGCCACAAGATTAAATGGGATCACTTTGATATTTTAGCCACTGGACAGTCTGATGTACATTGTAAAATTAAAGAAGCCTTGCTGATTCGTGACTTGAAACCAGCGCTTAATGAAAATATTGGCAGTGAGAAACTTCTTCTCTACTAGCCATTTATATTTTTCCAGCAGACTTAACTAGGTCTGTTTATTTTCTTTTTCATTGTCATTACTTTCCTTATTTGGTATTAGTCTTCGCGTTTAAATTTAATTGTAATTTAGGTAACCGTTACTTCTGAAGATGTATGTTGGAGCATACGAAACGTCAAGTTCATAAATGAAAGTTTTTACAACATGCGTTGTCTCGTTATGTTTATAACCGCAGTTTGTTTGCTATTTTTACTCAAGTTGAAATGGCCGGAGAAATAGTTTTAAGGAGAAAACTTTCAGCCTAAATTTAGCTAAATATTTCCGCTCAGTTGTTGTTCGATAGTTAAGCTAAGCGAAGAAAACTAACCGATGCGATCTTAATCAAAGCAGCCTTCGTCCATCTTGAATCTTAAAATCGCTGCACGTTTGGACATTTCAGAGCCGTCGATAAAACGAAGAACATGGCGAACATTCTGAAACAATTAACTGAACATCACGGAACATCCAGCCGATTATTCCATAACTCAGAAAAAATAGAATTATGAGTAATATATGTAAAATGAAACAAGTAAATAACCAAAAAGAGAAATAAGTTGGAAAATAAATAAATAAAATTAAACTGATATCAGCTCAGTAAATGAAAAAATGTTTTGTTGGGTAGGGCGTGTTTGCAAAACAGTCGTATTTTTTGCGAACGCGAGCGACGCGGGAAGTATTCGAACGAAAGGTCTGGAGTGAGTGAAGAAAGGCTCGCACGCTTCACGCGCGAGGATTACGCTTACGGCACTGTTCGCATTGCTAATAGGGTAGAAAAACGGACTATTTTGCGGTCTAGCAGGGAGTCGGGTAGAGAGTTTTGGATAAAGAGCAATTCATTCGGCTGACCGCAATGAGCGTAGGTCCCACTACTTTCCCGCCAATTGCGTCACGTGACTACAGAGGAAACTGTTAACCAAGAGACCCTTCTTCTTGTGTCAACTCATGAGAAATTAAGTATAAGCATTTCTTTAAACGCAATGAATGAATAAAGAAAGTTTATGCTCCTATCAATGTCAAACCTAGGGGGAGGGAGGGGGGAGTGGTGGTGCGTGCAGACAAGGGGTGGGAATTTTGACATTCCCGCGTATATACGATTTACTACCCAGGAGGGCAATGAGGGGAATATAGGCAAAACTAAGTTATACCACCAGATATACACTACCCAACAGGGTACATGTGGAATACAGACTAAACTAATTGTGATACCCCAGATATATTCTACCCAAGAGATAACAAGGTAAATAAAGGCTTAACTATCTGATACCCCGAAAAAAGATCAATTTTGTGCTATTGCACTCATGAACAGAAAATGGATTGCGAAGGTTTACTCTAAATGGTTGCTATGGCAACCAGCCACAGCTTTTTCAGGAACGGTTTTATAGGGCTAGCGCCAACACTTCCTGGTCTTACACAAAACAAGATTTGACTGCCAATGAAGCATATCATGTACGTTCTTGTTTGTTCTGAGCAATGAATCTAAGTTTTGGTAGTTAATTCATCTTTTCAGTGCTTTTTCACAGGCTTTTTTTTTTTAAATAGCCTCATTTTATACCACACTCATTGGACAAATCATCTCCTGTTACGTGATAGAAGTAAAAAAGTTACAATTTTATTGGTTTATTGCATTACGACGCAATTGTTGTTTTATTAGTCGAAGGTTCAAGAAATTTACTTAGATATCTTGCAAAGTAAAAATGTTGGCGCGAAGTCAGTCGGTACAAAAATAGACATTTGAGAAAAATGCACTTAAAGTTTCTTACAAGAAGTATTAAGACGAAATCCGATAGAAGATGGAGCAATTTCAGGTTTTAGTGGACAAAAATCTGTACCCGAGTAATTTTAAATATTTTACAGTCATTTTACATTTTTTTAAAGCTAAATACATAAATAATTGCCTGATATAACACCGAAAAATAATTTCCCCCGGGAACGAGAGAAAATAAATTTCAAAGTTCAGTGATTTTGTGGAAACACAGGCAAAATTTCATCATCAGTTTCATTTCACCTTTTGTATATCTTGAATTGAAAAGAATACTCCTTTCGCATAACCTCATTTTATAGGATGTACTGGATAAACAGGACTGCTGTTTGGTTTTGAGCTTATGCAAGAAGTTAACCGACTTTCATTGAAGGGTGCGCCTTTTTTCTCTACCGTAGTTGAAAGCGTGGACAATCATTGAGACGAAAAATCAGCAAAACTCTTACGTCTATGCTCATTTCAAGGCAACCAGCTGAACTTCCAAAATGTTCTTAAGCGCAGTGTGTGTGTGTGTTTGGGGGAGGAGGGTGACCTTCTTTTTTACTTCTTTTGATGTTTGCCCTGTATTTTTGCTGTCTTGTTTCAGTTCCGAGCGAAATGTCGGACAACTGCTTCATTAATCTTGTTAGCTCTTGTTCTCAAGCAAATCAACCTCATGTTTTGCGGTAGGCTTCATTTTTGAATCAAGGCAAGAGGCAACTCGGAATTAAATAAAGAATACAATTTGACATGTTATTTGATATATTGGAGTTATTATGATATGAAGTCATGCTGCGGATTGGGTCATTTCAGTCTCTGAATTTAACTCTTATAATCGTTCAGAGAGGAAGCCACGGTCGGGCACGTGATACAACCCTTTATGTCAGTTTTACATATCTAAAACATCAGTTGTACATGAAGTGATGAAGCTCATTAAAACTGACACTTTGGAGTAACCCTTCTAAATAAAGTTACTTACCTACTTACTTACATGAGTGCCAGTTACTTCATAAGCCGCACTAATGATCCGATAATGAGTTCGGCAAACAATACGATCAAGATCAAAGCCATTAGCGTATAAGACAAGAACAACCCCATTAAGCACACAGAGTTTTGCAGAATCTAAAACATTGTACAGGACGTAAATGCAACTATGAAAGCTTATTGATAAAGACACTTACGGAGTAACCCTTCATGAATGCTAATTAACTGTAAGCTGCACTCATGAGTGGCTGCAGAACTTTGGCAATTCACTTTATTTCGAGATGTTACCAAATTTTACATTAAAGTGTGTGCTGTGTTAAGGAAAATTTGACACTTTCAGTTTGCTTCGTGACTTACTGATTTACATTTTGATTTTCTTCAATTGAGTGTAATTTTTTACGGGGCGAAAATGTTCTTACTGTGATATTTCAAACATTAAAATTGCATACTATTCCCCGAGTAAACAGTCCGTAAAGTTAATTGCTATGTTTAATATAATTTTAAAATTTTAAACAGTCAATTAATTCATAAGGTAAGTAATATACAATCTTTTATTCTCTTTGAAACAGCCCTGTGAATTATTCCCTCAAACAAAGCAGGAGCTTGCTTTGGAATAAGCATGTCCACAACGGTTTTTTCTCTTTCTTGTGTTCGCTTTTGAAATAAGACAAAGAGCAACTCACCCAACAGCAGTTTGCAATGACCAAGCGGTTGAAATAAAGAACAAAAGAGCACTCACCCAAACAGCAGTTTGCAATCTGAGACCAAAGCGGATTGAACTCGCTAAAACCAACCGTACCTTAAACCAAATACTTCATTTATCGGCGAGGCATTGCACTGATGGATGTGAATAACACAGAAACAACCGATAACTCTCCTTCTACAAATACCAGTTCAGTGTTTTTTTGCCCGAAATTTCCACGCTTTATCTGGGACTTAAAAAATACAACCATTCTTTGGATCTTGGTGGTCACAATACCTATTGCCTCTGCCGTTACCATTCTCTTGAATTTATTGGTAATCGTTGCTATCAAGCGAAGGAAAGAACTGCAAAAATCCGTCAACATTTTGTTGTCTGGTCTAGCGATCGCAGATCTTCTAGCGGGCGCTATATCAATGCCGTTATCTGCCATAGTTGATATATCAATTCTTCGCCAGTTTTTGCTTCAGAAGATCTGTACATTGGACGCAGTGTTAAACAAACCAATGATTTTTTTCGTTTCCTCCTCTTCTCTTTACCATTTAACTGCGATTGCATGGGAGAGGTACGTGGCGATACAAAAATTCATCGACTACAAAGTCATCGTCACAAAAAGTCTCCTCCAAAAACTCTCCATAGCCGCCTGGTTTTTAGCTTCGATTACGCCGGTATTCGCTCTTACAATGGCATTGGTTGAGGTGGATCACGAGGCTGTACATATGAGGCGCCTGTACGGTGGACTAAATATCTTGGCACTCATTTGTTTGATCGCTATTGCGTACTTCTACATCATGGTGTACTTTGGAATACACAAACGGAAAATATACGAAATCAGCCAAGTCAACGTTCTTATAAAGGCGAAACTAGAATCTAAGATCGCTAAGACGACTGCTCTACTAACTGGTGCATTGATTTGTTCGTTTCTCCCAGCGATTGGAGTTACTCTCTTGGGAAATGCTTACCCAGTCTTCGCAACAAATTCGTTGTTCCGTTTAGTGGAGGCACTGGTGCAATTGAACTCTCTAGTGAGTCCTATTTTGTACTCATACAGAGACCGAAAGATTCGAAAAGCTGTGCTAGAGCTTTTATGGATAAAAAACCCCACGCACCTCAGCCAGAAGCTGTTGCCCCGCGATTTGTGAAAACAAATGAATTGTATGGGTCAGTGGTACAAACAAAGAAATCGCTTCCTTGTAAGAGCTCCAGGAAACTGGAAACCAGACCTTCAAGTTCAAATGAATATGCCATTAGTCAGCTATACAGGCAACCTCGCATGAGCAGATCAGCTTCGTGCGATGCAGCTATTTCTGAAGATTTTGTTCACTCGCTTGCTAAGCCTCACGAAATAGTTTTAAGGAGAAAACTTTCAGCCTAAATTTAAGCTAAATATTCCGCTCAGTTGTTGTTGCGATAGTTAAGCTTAAAGCGAAGAAAATAAATTAACCGATGCGATCTTAACTCAAAACAACCTTCGTCCATCTTGAATCTTAAAATCGCCGCACGTTTGGGACGTTTCAGGGTCGTCGATAAAACGAAGAAAATGGCGAACATTTTGAAACAATTAACTGAACATCACGGAACATCCAGGCCAGGATTATTCCATAACTCAGAAAAAATAATAATTATGAGTAATATATGTAAAATGAAACAAGTAAATAACCAAAAGAGAGAAATAAGTAGGAAAATAAACAAATAAAATTAAACTGATATCAGCTCGGTAAATGAAAAATGTTTTGTTGGGTAGGGCGTGTTTGCAAAACAGTCGTATTTTTTGCGAACGCGGGCGACGCGGCAAGTATTTTGTTCGCCTTGCTAATAGGGCAGAAAAAGGACTATT
>JAHPZR010019867.1:0-2500 GCA_019787425.1 Platygyra sinensis
ATATACGCGGGAATGTCAAAATTCCCACCCCTTGTCTGCACGCACCACACTCCCCCTCCCTCCCCCTAGGTTTGACATTGATAGGAGCATAAACTTTCTTTATTCATTCATTGCGTTTAAAGAAATGCTTATACTTAATTTCTCATGAGTTGACACAAGAAGAAGGGTCTCTTGGTGAACAGTTTCCTCTGTAGTCACGTGACGCAATTGGCGGGAAAGTAGTGGGACCTACGCTCATTGCGGTCAGCCGAATGAATTGCTCTTTATCCAAAACTCTCTACCCGACTCCCTGCTAGACCGCAAAATAGTCGTTTTTCTACCCTATTAGCAATGCGAACAGTGCCGTAAGCGTAATCCTCGCGCGTGAAGCGTGCGAGCCTTTCTTCACTCACTCCAGACCTTTCGTTCGAATACTTCCCGCGTCGCTCGCGTTCGCAAAAAAATACGACTGTTTTGCAAACACGCCCTACCCAACAAAACATTTTTTCATTTACTGAACTGATATCAGTTTAATTTTTATTTATTTATTTTCCAACTTATTTCTCTTTTTTGGTTATTTACTTGTTTCATTTTACATATATTACTCATAATTCTTATTTTTTCTGAGTTATGGAATAATCCTGGATGTTCCGTGATGTTCAGTTAATTGTTTCAGAATGTTCTCGATGTTCCTCGTTTTATCGACGGCTCTTAAATGTCCCAAACGTGCAGCGATTTTAAGATTCAAGATGGACGAGGGCTGCTTTGATTAAGATCGCATCGGTTAGTTTTCTTCGCTTTCCGTTAAACTATCGGAACAACAACTGAGCGAAATATTTAGCTAAATTTAGGCTGAAAGTGTTCTCCTTAAAACTATTTCGTGAGGCTTAGCAAGCGAGTGAACAAAATCTTCAGAAATAGCTGCATCGCACGAAGCTGATCTTGTCATACGAGGTTGCCTCTGTAGCTGACAAAAGACATATTTATTTGAACTTGAAGGTCTGGTTTCCAGTTTCCTGGAGCTCTTAAAAGGAAGCGATTTCTTGTTTGTTCCACTGACCTATACAATTCATTTGTTTTCACAAATCGCGGGGCAACCATATGAGCTTCTGGCTGAGGTGCGTTGGGTTTTCTTATCCGTAAAAGCTCTAGCACAGCTTTCCGAATCTTTCGGTCTCTGTATGAGTACAAAATAGGGCTCACCAGAGAGTTCAATTGCACCAGTGCCTCCATTAAACGGGACAACGAATTTGTTGCGAAAACTGGTAAACATTTCTCAAGAGAATAACTCCAATCGCTGGGAGAAACGAACAAATCAGTGCACCAGTTAGCAGGGCAGTCGTCTTAGCGATCTTAGATTCCAATTTCGCCTTTATAAGAGCGTTGACTTCGCTGATTTCGGATATTTTCCGTTTGCGTACTCCAAGATACACCATGATGTAGAAGTACGCAATAGCTATCAAACAAATGAGTACCAAGATACTTAGTCCAGTGATCAGGTGACTCATTTTCACAGCGTTGCGATCCAGCTCAACCACTGCCATTGTAAGAGCGAATACCGTCGTTAACGCAGATGAAAACCAGCCGGCCATCGAAAGTTTTTGCAGGAGACTTTTTGTGACGATGGCTTTGTAGTGGACGAATTTTTGTATGGCCACGTACCTCTCCCATGCAATCGCAGTTAAATGATAAATAGAAGAGGAGCAAACGAAAAAGACCATGGGTTTGTTTAACAGTGGCGTTTAACGAACAGATCTGCTGCAGCGAAAACTGGCGGAGAATTAATATATCAACTGTGGCAGATAACGGCATTGATATAGCGCCCGCTAGAAGATCTGCGACAGCTAAACTAACCAACAGAATGTTGACGGGTTTTTGCAGTTCTTTCCTTCGCTTGATAACAATGATTACCAATATATTCAAGAAAATGGTAACGGCAGCGGCAATAGGTACGATGACCACCAAGATCCAAAGAATGGTTGAGTTTTTTAAGTCCCAGATAAAGCGTGGAAATTTCGGACAAAAAAACACTGACCTGGTATTTGTAGAGGGATAATTATCGGTTGTTTCTGTGTTATTCACATCCATCAGTGCAATGCCTCGCCGATAAATGAAGTATTTGGTTTAAGGTACGGTTGGTTTTAGCGAGGTCAATCTTTGGTCTCAGATTGCAAACTGCTGTTTGGGTGAGTTGCTCTTTTGTTCTTTATTTCAAAAGCGAACACAAGAAAGAGAAAACTGAAACCGTTGGATGTGCTTATTCCAAAGCAAGCGCCTGCTGTGTTTGTGCGAATAATTCACAGGGCTGTTTTAAAGAGAATAAAAGGTTGTGTATTACTTACCTTATGAATTAATTGACTGTTTAAAATTTTAAAATTATATTAACATAGCAATTAACTTAACAGACTGTTTACTCGTGGAATAGTATACAATTTTGATGTTTGCAATATCACAATGAGTACATTTTCGCCCCGTAAAAAATTACAATAAATTGAAGAAAATCAAAAAGTAAATCAGTAAG
>JAHPZR010019867.1:7500-13427 GCA_019787425.1 Platygyra sinensis
AATAGAGCAATAATAGCTTGTATTATCCTTTTATTTGTTTGAATTCAATGGAGTCCCGACGCCAAATCTAGGCAAGCCGAGCGAAGCTTCGACTTGTTGCTATGTGACGTCACACTGGCAGTGATGAGTCGGTCTCTGAGAGATACTCGAAAACAATAGAGTCACCCCCTCCCTCCTGGTTTGCTCCAAAACACACTGCTTGTCTTTTGGCGATAAATGAAAGAAAGTTAAATATCTGACAAAGAAATGGAAGAGAAGCGATTTCGTTTTCTTTTTTTTTCTCAAATGGGAATTATCCTGCATTGGTGAACGTGTCTCCTAAAACACTGATTAAATTAATTTGCGCTTTCATTAGGTGCCACAGAGTCTGCAGCAATGTTTGAGACTTTTGTCCGGATTTGTCCTCATTTCCATACATTTCTTTGTAATTTTTTTTCGTTTTAAATGCCTGTATCTCAGTCAAAACTAGCCTGATTAACACCAAACTTGGGTATTCTGTGAATCTCGGTGTGCTCTTTCTGACTATGGGGATCAATAGTTGCTAATCCCATAATTTACAGACTCGTACCTAGTCCCTCACGGTATGAAATCAGGCAATACATTTCTCTTTTTTATTTAAACCCTGACAAACATATTATTGTAGTTTAAAAATAGCAGATTATATTTGTTGAACCGACCTTTGGGCATTTCTAAAAGATATGAACACTAACGATACTAGAACGCATGCCTCTTACATGTTGGGTTCCACCAGAAGGAAAAGCACTCAACATTTGCATGTGATCCCCTATACAATGTATCCCCCACCTAACGTATAGAAGACACGAACGCTAACTAATCTGCGCATACGTTTAGAACAAATTGGTTTTGTTCTAAAGAGAACAGTATCAGAAGGAGAACAAGAGGTTACTTGAAACAAATATAAGGCTTTTCTACCTCACCCCTCCACTTCCTCACCCCTAGTTTACACCTTAGCGCTGTAGTACCTTAGCGTTTCGTGCCTTAGCGACTTAGTGCCTTAATAATAATAATCTTTTATTAGGAGGCTTCCATCACATAACGTGGTTTTCAGAAAGGTCCTATAAAGATTAAATATACAAAAGGTTAAAAAGTACTTTATATAAGACAAACTTACAAACTGATAAAAACTGCAATTAAAACTAGAAGCTAATACACAAAGATATTGTCAATGCGGAAGGCAGCCCCAAAACCATCCCAATGGTGCATTCTGCACTAAAAAACTAAGATAAGAGACACATTAAAATATTAAAAAGCAAATCATTGGATCAAGTCTAACAACTGAAACAAGAAATTGATTTTATTCAAGCTTGTAAGAGTAGGCTGGTTTTTAATATGGGCAGGCATCAAATTCAAGAAGCGGCTAGTCGATACTGAGAAAGACCTTCCATCCTCATTGTCCCGTTTGAATCGGGGGCAGACAAGGTTTAATTGACCATGCCCGCTCGTTCTTCCGTTCAGATCTTAATTTCTAATTAACAAGCATCTGGGTAAGATAAGATGTGCACACCCCTGAAATCCATTTACAATGTGTAACGTCCATAATTGAGGGACTTTTTAGATGGTGACGTGACAATTACTATCATCTTCCGCTTTGAGAGTATCATTTAATTTACCCTATACTCCAGATCTACCTGTGCCCCTTGGGCATTATATACTTGGGGATATATGTCCCTTGGTTATTATATTCATGGGGATATATGCCTCTTGGGCATTATATACTTAGGGTCTTTATCCCTTTATGTCCCTTGGACATTATACACTTTGGGGAATCAGACAGTAAAGCCTTTATTGCCTTTATGCCCCTTGGGCATTATATACTTGGGGGAATCAGATAGTTGAGCCTTTATTTATATACTTGGGGTATCAGATAACTCATCGCCCAGAATGCTATGGTCTTTCGCGACATGTACTTGCAGTGCCCAATTTTTCGATGCGCGGAATAATATTGCATAGATTTAGCTTTCGGATTTCCGACTGCTCTCGTCAATGAATCGGCGGCTGTCGATCAAACCACCTGATGTGTAAAGTAAATCGGTGCGGTGCGCGAAAGACTTGCTTTCTTTATCGTTGTCCTCTTTTACTCGACCGGTCAAAGCAGTTAATTAGACACAGTCTTTTACTCGATCGGTTGTAGTCTCTGCGTTGATCGAGGACTCAAAAGACAATACAGGTCTTTTCTATTCGTACGACACTGGGGAAAATAAAAATAAATGACATTTCTGCTTGAACGGGTCTTACGCCTGAGCGAGCATTGTTTTCCATTGTTTGTGTGAGATAATAGCCCTTTTCACGGTTAACTTTACTCATTTGCATTACAATAAAATCTAGCATGTATGCAAGGCAATTTCGGGCTATTTTGTAGTTTTAGCCCGAAATTGCCTTGCACCCACGTTGGATTACATTGTAATGCAAATGAGAAAAATTAACCGTGAAAAGGGCTATTATTCAAAATTGGGTCCGTTTTAATGCTCGTGGGAGTTTCAAAATCAGTCAACCATTCTGCCGAACGGTCTCCGACAGGGAAATTTGCAGAGGTTGAGGATTGCTTTCAAAAAACCGCATTTCGATAGTACTTGTAGGCGTCGTAAACCAGCGAAAATTGGCACGACCTTTCCTGACATCCGGTATTAACTTTTCCATATGCTACCAGTAAACTTAAGGGACGGACCATTAGAAAAGTGATTGGGGGGGAGGGGAATTTCCAGCTTGCACGAATTTTTTTTTTCGCTCACGGCTTGTGCAGGATTTTTTTTTTTTTAGGTGAAACCCTCTGCACGAATGTTTTTTTTCAGACAAATATTGCTTTTTAAAAACGTCATAGACAGGCCAACACAAACTCCCCTATGGGTTTTACGGTAGTGGCACGTAAGCCTCTAAAGTTTTGTTCTGGCGAGTTTGTCCTTGAGCGATTTACCTTTTTGAAAAGTTAATAGACAGGCCAACACAAACTCTCCTATGTGGACTTGCGATAGCGACACGTAAACCTTAACAGTTTTGCTCAGACGAGTATGTCCTAGAGCGAAGATCTATAGTCTGCCTGCCAATGAAAACCACACTTTGTGGTTCTTAATGTTTGTTAAAAGTACCAGTGGCAGTGTTGCTGTTTATATTGTTGACTAGTTCTGATGTTGGTAAGAGTTAAAGTTTTAACGCTACCACTACATGTAAATGCACTTTTTCATTTTATTATAGAATCATTATTCAAGGCGATAAGACCAATAATCTAATTTTGTCGGCAGAAATAATTTTATAGCATATTTACAAAGATACCAAATTCTAATAAATATCGAAACTGTTTATGGAATACACAGGGTACACTGTATGTTGCAGATAGACTCGCTGCCAATGAAAACCATACTTCGTGGTTCTTGATTTTTGTTAAAAGTACCGATGGCAATGTTAATGTTGCTGTTTATGTGGTTGACAGTTTTAATGTTTTAACACCTACTGCTACGTGTGAATGCACTTTTTTATTGTATTATAGAATTCTTATTCAAGGCACGGGCTCCTGTTCAAGGGGATAAGACTCATCCTCTAATTTTTATTCTGAGCATAACGAATTTTATAGCATATAATATTTACAAAAAGATACCAAATTCTAAAATTAATTTATTACAAATTTTATTTTATTATTTCCATTATAATACAGTATACAGTGTATGTTGTAGCATAACGAGCCAGACGTTCTTAGCAACCAAAAACAGACCTTGGATCCCGTGGAGATGAAAAACGTTTAGTTCTACATCTCCACGGGATACCAGTGGCTTGTAACATTCCAGTGTAATCATATCCTCGACAGTGATCGTTTGTGTTCCACAAAACGCGTCATGTGTCCAGACACTTTGAAAATCAGTCAGAAATTTTAAAAAATTATTGCAACGAGATTATCAAAAACCTCTCAAGAGGTTACGCTCACGATTACTATGCGTGATAGAAATCACAAGCTCATAATCTTATTGTTTTCAAGTAATGCGAAGCGATTCTGGAAACTACACGAAGGAAAAATCACTATCACGAGTTTGTTACATATCCAGAAGTATTCAGCAACTGTACTGCATGGACTTCAGACTGGGTGAACCAGAACTCACCACAGCATGTTCCTATAATGCCACGCACGACGAAAAAAAACTTTGACGATTTTGTTACATATCTTGAAGCACTCAGCAACTGCATTGCATGGACTTCAGCCTGGGTGAACCAGAAAGGATATGTAACATGTTCCTTTAGAAAACAGTCCTAAGAAAGCACGCGCGCTGATTGGTTAAAAATCGTGTTTGTATAACTCGATGGAGACACAGAACTAGCGCGTGCTGTTGACGTAGTGATGGCGCGAGCAAAGAGAATTTACATTTTGATAATCAGAGTTAACAAGTTGTTTACCTTTTTCTCGTCGTGGTGTCTTCTAAAAGAAATAGAAAACATGTACTCCGTGTTTCTATAGAGTTATACAAACACTCGTGAAAGTTTGGGAGAACTCGAAAAAGCTGTGGAAACACTCCGCCTGCGGCTCGTGTTCCCACAGCATTTCTCGTTCTCCCAAACTTCCACTCGTGTTTGTATAACTCGATAGAAACACGGTACATGTTTTCTATTTCTTAAATAATGTACGTCACGCACGTCGGAAAAATAACTTTGACGATTTTGTTTCATATCTTGAGTACTCATCAGCAACTGTGTTGCATGGTCTTCAGCCTGGGTGAACCAGAAAATATCCTCTAACCCTTGGCAACGTCAAAATAATACTACGTGGACGTTTGCGTGGGCAAATCAGAGAGTATTTATAATATGTACTTATGCGGATTTTCTAAGTGTCCAAAATAATTGTCTTTTAGAAAAACTAGTGTACGATGGACTCAGTATAGGGTCTAACTCACAAATGAAAATAATGATTTTTAGTACCTATCTAGTCCCCATACAATCTAAAAGCATGACGATTCGTGTAAGTTATGATATAAATAAAAGATTAATCTGATGATATAACTTGGTACCTTCATCTTGTTGTCCTGATTCGATGCTCTACGAGGTTGGTCATGGCTAGCGCTAGCTGAAGACCCTTTCTGGTTCCCTCTGTCGTTCTCAGGTGATTGAATTCATGTACAAGCCAATCGCGGTTGTCGGTTTTGTTTGGTTTTCTACAACTGTTTAATGGTTTCAGCAACACTGACAGATCCAAACGTATACATGTATCCAGGGGCAGCTTCTTTGTTGTTCTTCCCGCGAAAAGAAAACCAGCGCGCCTTCTTTAACTCCGCAAGGAAAATTCGACTGAAAACTGGATCAATTTCGCACAAATGCGTCAGGAGAAACACCATATCTTCTAATTCGGGAGGCAAATCTCGTTTTCTGCCCGTTTTCAATGACCGATGACGGGTTCATTCGAAGTCGAAGTCTCTATTATATGTAAGGGAACAATATTTCCGCGTTGTGAAAATTTATTATAAAAAATAAATTATGCGGCCAGATCATATCTGAAAATTACCAGGTTACTTATAGTACACAGTTTCTTTTATTGAAAGCAATTATCGCAAACCACAATAGAACCGCAAAATTCTTGCGATGGCAGCAACCTAACAGATAAATGACGTCACCCCATAGCAACCTGACCTGGACCTACCTTCTGCATGAATTTTTTTCTTTACCTTCTTCTTTGCACGAACTTTTTTTCTTAGCAATTGCCCTTGCATGAATTTTTTTTTGGTTTTTTTCCCCACCCCCCCCCCCCCCCCCATCACTTTTCTAATGGTCCGTCCCTAACTGATCAGTTCTTCGGAATATTCCGCTTGAAGAACAGCTTCCATACAAGAAAGTTCACAAAATAGACTATTTTCAAAGCAAATTTGATAAGACTTGTAGAGACCTTAAAAAACAATTTTTTGTTCTAAATCATAAATTGATCCTTTCTCTACAAT
>JAHPZR010019868.1:0-35582 GCA_019787425.1 Platygyra sinensis
AGTTGGCTTAGTCCCTTTGTATGAGATTTTCACATTCTTTGCATAGCATGGTTGCGTCATTTGTAATCGGAGACTTTTTTTTTACCTAACTCGAAGGAGAAAAGGTCTCACAACTGACCTATCAAATGAATATATATTTGCATATGTTCAAAGCCGAGGTTTTATTTTTTTTTTCCCAGAAAACTCCACCATTGCTTCTGGCGAAGTATCTTATTTATCACCCTAAGGGCATTTCAGTAAACAAGATCTTATTTATCACCGTCAGGGCAGTCCATAGCTGACGCCAGACGTAATACCTTCTTTAGTGCATTGAATATTACCCTGGGTGCCAGAGGTTTTTTCCTTGTTGGGGGCGACAGAATTGAGCGGCAAAGCCGCGAAGGCGAGTCGACACTCCTCGCCGGTGGCGAGCGAGAAGACCTCTGCTATTCAGGGTAATTGAATATTCCCTTCCAAAGTGAACACTCAAGCAAAACGAAAATACAGCTTAACTCTGGTTAATTTCAGCCTTAGAAGCCAGCAACTGGTCCTAAGTTACATTCTTTATCCTTGCAAATGCCTTGACGTGCATCTCTGAGGGATTTTGGCCCAATTTTGACCAAATAAACATTCTTCCCCAACTAACTGCAAGTTTATTTAATTCGCTAACTAGACAAAACTCTCCTGAGGGGCAGTATGAAGAAAAGAGCTGAGAAATGGCCTGTAATTGGCTGATGATGACATCATCCGCGGAGGTTTGGGATTTGTAACCGACAAACTAAAAAAATAAATAAATAAACCGAAGGCAGAACATGACCCGCCCAGCCTACGCGGTTAAAAACAGAACCAGTCAAACACAATAATGAAGGTGAGAATCTCTACAGTATGAGTAGATACCCTGGGCAGAGTTGTTCAAAAGCCTGTTAACGCTAGATGTAACCCAGGATTAAAAGTTGACCAAAGAGTTTATTTTTCTTTTATCAAAATGTTTTTCACCGTTTATGTTCTGTGCAGTTTGAGATTATTCAAATGCAAAACTGAAGTTCAAAACAATATAAACAGAAAACCGCACTGACAAGTCACAAAATTGAAATTAAAATTCTCGCAAACCATGGGTTAGCTTAATTGGGGTTTTAACAATCCAGCTATGGTGGCCTAACAACAACCACTCTGTTCTTACCATGTAGCTCTTTGAGAGAATCTAAACTCCTGGACAGCTTAGTGTTTCGTTCTACCCTCCTTCGCTTTTTGGACTTCTTCCCACGCTGGGCTGGACTATCCACATCCAAGTAGTCAGCAGGGTTCATAGCCTAACATGCACATATAACAGAAATGTAAAATTTTGACATGCTGCAACTTTGTGTGTAGTTTCCCCAATTCAAGATTACAAACCCTGAACATTCCCTTTAGTTATTTTCTTTCAGTTTTCTTTAACTTTGTCAAGTCAGGACCATGTGAGGAATCATAAACTGGGACAAAGAGCTGCTGTGTTAAGACATGGGATACATGAATTAAAATTGCCATGTTCCTCTTTGGACAAGATGGAACCACTGCATGGTTCTAGAAAATATCCACACCCACCCTAATAAAGGCCAGTACTTATTGCTCTGAGAGGATTGCAGGGTCTCAAGAGCCAAAAAGAGGATCCACGGCTTGAGACTAACTTTTCAGCTTGCTAGCCTTGTGGCTAGTGACAGGTTTTATTCACTAGCCAAAACAAATTTTTCACTAGCCAGATAATCAGTGTTTCAGCCAGAAAATTTTACTTGAGGGCCAAAGTGGTTACTGAAGACTTGTTTTAGGGGCCATTTTTTTAGGAAAGGGGCCAACAGATAATAATAATTGGTAAAAAAATAGTCGCCAAATGCAAATTTCTGGTCACCAGATACTAGAATGAAGGCATGGTATGAAGTACCTGGGCATGTCAAGAGAACAATACAAAGGCATGCATGATCAAGGGTTTGCAATGAATTATAGTCATGCGATTTCAAACATGGTCAGCCATTTGGAAGTTTTCCGATATGAGAGAATCAATACAGCAAAGCAAAAGGGTAGATTGACTTCTTTTTTTATGTTGAGTGTTTTAGACTGAAGTAAAGATCTTTCAATATGGTTTTCTGGAAGAACATAAGGTGTGCGAAAATAACCGTTATTGATCGTCAACGTAGATAAATGAGGTCGTAATTATGGCAACTAAACCAGAATTTTTGGTCACCAAGGAAGAAAAATTAGTTGCATTGGTGACCATATCAGTTGCAATTTTGAGCCATGGGATGGCTACTAAAATTCCATGCCTGTGTTAAGCCTGCAGCTTTGTAAAATTTAAGGATTAAATTGGCCCTTTTTCCATTTTTCTGGGGCCCTCCTCCGATTGCAACGTGGGATTCTCGTAATGCACGGTCTGGCTGAAACACTGCTCTAATATACATCATCGCATCAAGTCAAGTAAATGCTAGCCTGTGTAGCTTGCAATATGCTTTGAATGAACAACTGACTAGTACAAATTCTTTGCGCCCTTGATTCTCACAGAACCGCCATGAAAACTTCGTAACTGGTGCAACCCAAAAATGTTCTTCTCTTTCAAAATACTGATTCATGATTTTCACAAACAAAACAATTCGTTCCACCATAATTCTATATGCTGCAAACATAGGAATAGACTCATCTGATGGGTACTGAATAAACAAGACAAAGGATTTTTGAGAAAGTCCAACATAGGCATTGATGTTATAATTAATTGCTCGCCTGACAGATGAATTACACTCCGGGGGGGGGGGGGGGGGGGCACTTTTTGGAGAAATTAAAATTTACAGACTTAATACAGGAGGTGAAATACTTTAATTTTGAAATCTTCTATTTTTAATCATGCTAAGTATGATATTCTTTGAGAACAATGTTTGAGCTGGTGCATCATGTGTACATGTACTGTAGTTTCAGCTTAACCCTTTCACCACCAAGGGTCTCCCCTTTGACGAGTAAAATCGTCTGGCGTTAGACAGAGTAAAATCTATAAGAGGCCACTGGTGGTGAAAGGGTTAAGGGAGATAGTCTTTTAACCCTTTCACCACCAAGGGTCTCCCCTTTGACGAGTAAAATCGTCTGGCGTTAGACAGAGTAAAATCTATAAGAGGCCACTGGTGGTGAAAGGGTTAAGAAAAAGTTTTCCTTGTACCCTGCTTTCTAAAACCCATTTCATACATCAACTACAAAAAGAGGAAAACTCCCCTTTCAAGGCTGCTGCCTAACAGGAGCCCAGCAGCCTGGGGCACCCAAGAAAGTCCTTTGGGCACCTAAATTTTTGCAGCAGCTCCCAAAACATTACCTGTTGGGCTCCTAACTTTTTGGCTTTTGCCCTTCTGGGCTCCTTGAAATATTGTTAGGCAACAGCCTTGCCTTAGCCTGAAAGGGAAAACATCTTCTAGCCCTGGTCTATCAGACAGGTCTTTCTAAATACACAATGACTACAAAGTGAGTTCATGAATTTTGGTACATCTCCAGAACTACATGTATATACTAAGTGATAGTTTTATATCACAGTTAATCCCATTTAGTAAGACACTGGTTCATGGCTAGGTGTCTGAATTAAAATAAAATTTCAAATATAGATAAGTAAAACAATAACTCAACTCATTTATATTGAGCAGGTGTCCGTAAGTCAGAATTAGACTGTGACATAAAAGCAATCTACAAATACATTAATAGCAAGGTACTGTACTTACAACCCTTCTTGGACTAGTTTGGTCTTCTGAAGAAATAGATTTATGTTGAAATTCATCTTCAGAGACAGCTTCATGTACTTCTTCATCATCTCTTTCCTCTGAGCTGCGAGACTTGTATTTTGAGGAGTGCCTTGCTCTCTCTGGCATACGAGGAGCTGGAATCTAACATTTAGAAAGTACGATTTCAGTCAGACATATATATGTCTGGATGGCACTGAACTATTGGGTTTCACCTCGATTTCACTACTCTTTTTGGGCTCCCTTAACCCATGTAGAAAGCTAAAAATTAGAGAAAGAATGATAGTGAAGACGAGATAAGTGGGTGGAGAAGGAGAAAAAAGACTGACTTTCCTTTTCATTTTTATATCATCCCCGATAGTTTCTGGCAAGAAAAAAAAACCGCCCGCTTATAGGGCACGACTTCAGTTCTTAGCACCATTTTAATAAATCCAGACATATATTCAGTATATTAAAAAAAAAATCTTTAGGATCAGTGGTCTGATACATGTAAAGAGAACATTATCTCTGAAAACCACTTTTTGGATATTTCCTCAGACTACAAAGCATTTGATTCTGTTACTTCAGCATTGCTAAATAATCATAAATTAATTTAAATAACTACATTTTAATGACTTATGTGTAGGGAAGTGAAGTGGCCTTATGGTTAGTGTGTTTGCCTCCAGATCGAGTGGTCTGAGTTCCAGCCTTGGCCAGGGACATTGTATCATGTTCTTAGGTGAGACACTTTACTCTCACAATGCCTCTTTCCACCACATGGGTACCAGCATTGAATTTAATGCTGGGGGTAACCCTGTAATATACATTACTAAACATTTGGTCCAGGGATAATAGAGATACTCCTAATGCTACCAAAACCAGATATGAGCGACTGTCTGAAGGGCTGCTTGGCTTGCCTGATACATTGTATACAGACTATCACTTGACTGTGTAAAAACTAAAAGAATCCAGTTCAATGCAAATGCCCAAAATATGCTTTATACCTGTGAGGGAGAATCTTCTAAGGTTCCTTCCTTTTCTACTTGTCGCAGTCGCAAACTTCTCAAGGCTGTGAGCACATCATTTTCATAGGTATAAAACTTATCAGCATATATTGTCACTAAGGTTTCCAGCGATCCTTCAGAGCCATCCTGGGAGGAATCAAAAATTATTCAAAATAAAATGATCACATGACAGACCTTGAGGGATTACTACCTCAAATATTGTCTTCAAGAACAGTGCTATAATTCATTTTACGGAAATGTTTACTCTTATATTAAATGTACATGTTTGTTATGTATAAAATAATTTGATTGTTACTGTTGTGTGTTTGTAAAAGAGTACTGCTTAAAATTATCTTCAGCCAGAGAAACAGTTCTTTTTAAAAAAATCTATATAAAAGTACTGTACATGTAGCAGAATTTATAATTAAAATAATCTGAAAGGACATTTGAGACTAAAATAGCCCAGAACTGATCTTTGGTAGCTCAGCTAACATTTGGGAGCTAATATTTAGGTCTGTTACCGATACAGAGCCCATACCAGTACCAATATTATAAATTAAATATGAGGACAATACCAGATCTGTGGGTGATTTAAAATTGCAGAAATTCTTGGTACTTGTAAGAAACAAGTAATTTCTGTGAAAGAAGCAGACTTGTCTGAGAATGCTTATAATTTAAGCCTTTAGACAATAAACACAACATCAATACAAGGTGAATGTTTCCACAACAAGGATTACGAAAAAAACTAATATTTGTTACTTCCAAGGTCTAATTCATAGTGGTTGGGTATAAAAGACCACCAGAGGAAATTATTGTTTGTGTAATTAAATTGATCCAGGGTTGTTCAGAGTAACTTTTACTCGCTTGTGTCGACAGTTAAAGGTAAACAGATTATAACCTTTAACCATAATTGTTTCCATATGCAATAAAACAGCAATTTAACGCTTGGAAAGTACACTAAAAAGAAAACAATAATAATAATAGTAATAAAAGCAATTTTCAAATAATTAAAACACTTTTTCCCACCAAAAAGCGAACATTGGTCAATATATTTAACTGTGGTTTCCTGAATTGGAAAAACGTCAAGCCCTCCACCATTATAGCTTCGAATCTGACACGCAAGCGACAAAAATTTTGAAATTACAACAAATATCGAAGTCCGGGCAAATTTCACAAAACAAAATCTTGTTAATAAGCTAAGGAAATGTCTTTCTCTGTACTAACAAAATAGAGTACGTGAAAAATTGTTCAACATTGGCTACGAGTGAAAACTTCAAAGTACGTGGGTGTTTCATAAATCGCGGGCTTCGTTTTCGTTTCAGAGTACTAGTACTATTTCTTTCGATGACTTAAGCATTCTTCAAATAGATTACGCAAAGATGCCGAGATTCGTACAAAAATAAACTAGCACAGATTAAGAGCTCTAAATACTTACCGGGTGAGAATATGGAGCACAAGTTAGATCGATTTTGTCCTCTTCCAGTTTGTCGAACAACATCATTTTCAGTGGAAGCGGTTCGTAGGTGTCCCGTTCGGGTTGAGCTTGCAATGGCTCGCTGGGACCCCCTTCAGCTTCGAGGACAAAATATACATTGGTACCACTCTGTTTTAAGCGAGTAACAGCATTTAGGATATCTGTCCTGTCCTTAAAATTCCTAACACCGATCGCATCCAAGTCCTCCTTTCCAATTTCTTTGCAAATTTCAAGTTCATCGTAGCCATTATCAAGGAAAGCTTGGGTGTAGTGGATGAAGCCGAGCGATCGAAGCCAATCTTCCACGGAGCTACTCATCTCCTATCACAATCAAAACTTACGTACATCGCGAGAAACACAAATTGGACCATCTGCGGGTTTTGAATTACTAACGGAAGACCACTAAAATCGTTTAAAAAGGAGGCATTGCTCAGATCTACTGTCTCCGCGTAGCTGTGAAAACAGTTTATCACTTCCGATGCCTGTGTAGCCTGGCCTAGAACTGCGGGGTTACTAAGCAACATGGCGGAACAGAAGGTAGTGAGTGCTTCCACAAAGCAACTGGAAGAAAAGAGTGAAAATGAAGGTCTTAGTCGCTACTTTGGTTTTCCAAGTGTTGGAAAATGCATAGCTTATTCAGTTATACTGAACATGTGCAGTATCTGTATCTAATGTACAGGCAACACCACCCAAAAGATCACGTCCGCGGGAGAGAAAAGGAAGCTTCCTGTGATCACATCTCTGTCTCACAAGGTCACCGAGAAACCCAAAATTTCGATGAATCTGTCCGGATCACAACAGAAAAAGACAACTGGAGTTAGTATAAAATTGGTAAGTTATCTCTTCAATGAATGCAGCACTAAGTAGACAACATGCATACAAGGTAAGCTTATGTATTTTTGTTTTTGTTGTGCTAATGTAAGCTTAAAGTGGTATTATGACGAAAAACGCATCTTTCCTATCGAAGCCATTTTAAAACATAAAAAAGTAGTTTGCATAAGAAGAAAAATGCTGTTTACTATTCTCAATGATAGATAGAGGTAAAAGATATGCAAAATCCTAATACAAATTTCTAAGCATAGACTTAATTAAAATTAATATTACTTGACCCATCAGAATAAATAAGTGGAAGGGAGTTTCTGCAATAACTGCAGAAATTCTTGTGCACAACACAATACAATGGAGTGCAATCAATTTATGAAATATCATTTGTAGGAAGAGGTGGCCTTCAGCATTGAGCTGGGGGCTCATACGTAAAACGCATGACACCAATCGCAGAATTTTAATTGAATTTATAATTTCTGCCTTTTTGTTACTCTAAAAAACAAATTGATCTTACTAGTCAGTTTTTCATGTCATTACATTATCAAGGTGGATCCATAGCTACTTGACAGTGTTATGATGAAATTCATGATCAATAACAGGACAGACACATGAAAAAGTGAAGTCCCTTTGATAAATTTAAACGAACATTTTATACTAAGTTTAGTCTCTATGTTGAGGACAGTTGGCAGATACAATTTTATTTATACATTTTTCAATATTAGACCAAAGACCAAAAACCCCATGTTAGGGTGCGTTTCTTTAAGGAAATCCAAGATTGGATTGTTAAATTCGAAAGAATGCGAAAACGGATTTTGTGTTTCTTTACTAGACAGATAAATCTAAGATCTCTCGGATTATGATGCATCAAAGGAACCGAAGAATCCACTTCCAGATTAGATTATTCGTTTTCTTTGATGCACCATGGTCCTGAAAGTTCCTGGATTGATCTGTTTAATAAAGAAACGCAAAATCCATTTCTGGATTCTTTTGGATTTAAGAATCCAATCTTGGATTTTTGTAAAGAACCACACTCATAGTTTTCATAGACGGTGTTTTTTGGTTATTCAAGAAGACCAAGAGCCATTCACTATTTATTGCAATTTCTCAGTAAAATTGCTTGTCGAATGTCTCACTCAAGCTCATTTGAAGAAGCTGTAAAGCATTATTTCAAGATTTGCAAAGATGTCCTTAGAATTCTGTTCCAACACAAAACCCAAGTCCACACATGAGCACAAATGTTGTGTACCTGTAATTTGATGGTGTAGGTCAGTTTATGTCGGGGGTCTCAGTTTTCATAGTTCGAAAACTAAAATGGGGTCTTAGTTTTTGTAGTATGAAAATATTGATGGGCTGCTAATTTTCTAGGGCAAAAACTAAATAGGGTCTTAGACTTTGTGGTATATAAAATAACTTAACCCATAGACTCTTGGAGCTTTACGCCAAAAAGGCATTTGCAACATGACGGCATGCTTTTCTTTCCACTAGCACCACGTTTTACTACATTTTTGCTAAGGCATGCACAGAAATAAAAATTTCAAGAAAGTGACCTATGTCTTTAGGCTTTCTTTTTTCCTTTTCTCATAGTTTTGCAGCAGTGATTGAGCTTCCACTGGACTTGCTTCCAGTTCGAATTTTACATAGAAAGCATCATTGAGATGATAATTTTTACCATGGAGTAGCTACTGTAAGTGAAGCCGCAGGAAATTTTGCCGCAAGTTTTTCACTCAGATTTCTAAGCATTTCCATGCTTATATTAGTCAGGCTTCATTGTCAGCTGATCAGTGTGACCTGGGTATCATTGGAAAGATCTTTTAATCCTGCAGAACTTCAGTACAGATGATGCCAATTTTGGTCAAAAGTGTTGACATCAGAAGTGAAACAAAGGCCAACATTCATTAAGGCCAATAAATGATGACACAGGAGTCAATGGGTTAAGTTGGGGTCTCAGTTTTTTCTTAGTTTTCATACTATGAAAACTAAGGTGGGTTCGGAGATCTTAGGTATTTTGGTGTGAGCTATTGCAACTTCATTTTCAGTTAATAATTTACAAATGGGCTCTTGAGCATTGCTTTTATCTTCAGGGATCTGATCCAAAGAAGCAGAAGACAGAACCAGTATTAGTGCAAAGAAAAGGGGCTGTCGCATCTGCTTTTAATGACGAGGTAAATCTTAAATTAGTGTGAAATGGATGCCGTAGTCTTTAATATGGAAGGTTTGCTGCTTCAGTGTAACTTTTTGTGGGTATAGATATTTGGCATAATTATCATGTGGGTTTGTTTCATTTTCAGAGTGACGAAGAAGAAGAGATGCCAGCTGAAGCTAAAATGAGGATGAGGAATGTGGGAAGGTAAACACAATTCATGGGCATTGCTTTGATCTCCAGGGATATGATCCAGAGAGGTAGAAGACAGAGCCAATATTAATGCATATAGTAAAGGGGCTGTTACCTCTGCAATTAATGAAGCATTAATTCTTGTGAGTTCTGATTGAAAACTGACTGGATAACCATTGGCACATATTTATCAATTAAAAAAAATATTGAGCTACTTTCCTGTATACATGCAAGCATCATCATCATCATCATCATCATCATCATCATCATTTATCCGTTCTCCAAGTGGAGAATTGGGCTGTAGGCTCTCTGCCTCAAGGCTGTTCTGTCCTCCGCAGCCGATGCTGCTGCTGCCCATGTTCCTAACCGTTCTCTTTCAGCTCTCTTTCGATAGTCCTTCTCCAAGTCTTGCGCAGTCGACCCCTTTTTCATTTGCCTTCAGGCACCCTTGTTAGAGCAATTCATGGATGTGAGTAATGGTCCATTCTGAGGATGTGACCCAACCACGTCCATCTCCTCCTTGCCACTTGCTTGCTTATTGTCTCCAATCCTGCTCTTGCTCTAATCTCCTCATTTGTTACCCGCATTGGCCAGTAGATCTTAAACAACTGATGATGGCTCTTATGTAAGAACACATTCAGTTTTTTCTCGTCAGATTTGCAAGCATCAACAAAGATATTTTTGCTCTTCCTGCAATAAACTCCTTGGGCTTTGTAAGAACATGTCAGCATTGTTACATCACTGACATTTAGTGGCTTTTTTAGACACCTTTAGACAACTTATAATTTCTTTTTTTCCACATAATACAGTAGACAGACCTGGCACCGCAGGTAACAAAAGCTAATCGAGGCGGGCCAGGAACAATAAAAATAAATGACATCTGCTAACCTTAATCAAAAGAAACGTATTACAGAAAAGGCAAAAGAAGAACTACTTAATAAGAGAAACTTGTATTCATTAGTTCAATAAGGTTACATGGTTAATTCGAAGTAATTTGGACAGAGCAGGATTGGAACTGAATAAGGAATTGAATAAGGAAGTACAGCTATGAAGAGTAAAAATTAACTTTTGATATGATGAATTCTAAATCTCTATAAGAATCTTCATTTTCCAATATTTTTAACAAAATCATTCGAGGCAAGAAAAAGAAAGTCCAATGAAAAATAATTTAAATGTATTAATCACAAGTTACAGACATAATCCTTTGAACCAGTGTTGAAGTAAATAATCTTTGTTCATAAGACCTTTACCGAGACAACTGATGGTTATGTAAATTGCAACCAGTCACTGAGTTCTTCTATTCTGAGTATGCATGGTATTGAATACGACTGACCGTAAAACTTTTGACAGGTTCATTTCCCAGATAGGGGCATTTATTTTGTAGATATGTAACCTCAAGGACTGTTAAAATGGGGGCTCTGATAATCATATCACACAATTTTACTTTCAGATGAGAAAGCAGACTTCATAATTCTTATGCCTGATCTGTCTATTCTTTTTAACTGTCTTGAATGTCTCTTTTGATGTGGGGTACTTATTGGAAGCGGGCACTTTTTGGAATAGGGGTGCTTTTTGGAAGGAGGGCACTAAATCAAATAATTACCTTTATGGTAACCTGTTTTTTCTTAACAGAAACACGCCCACCTCAGCCGGACCCAACTCTTTCAATAAGGGAAGTAAAGGATTTACAGATCATCGAAACGCAATGGAGAAAAGTTTTAAACTTGAACATCCATCACGGTCCAAAGAAGTGAAAGAATGACGTCTCAATGTACAGTTATTGTTAGCTTCCTTATGTAACAGATTGTAACTGAAAACAGGTAGCCATGTAACTGATAGGGGATGGCCACTTAAAGATTCATTATTGAGGTCATCTCTCATCTCACTGTCTTTACAATGGCTGTAACTAGCTCTTTGAAGATGGGTGTTTAAGCTTTCCTCACTTTAAAAGAAATAACTTTTAGAAACCTTCATAGAGATATGTTAGCAGAGTTTAAAAAAACTTGAATTCCAGCTTGCCCTTCAGACAGGAATTTGCTTGCCACAGGCAAGTCTCGGCATACTTTTTTCTTTTTTAGTAAGCATATGACGTGCCGGGGACAGCAGGAAAATTTACTTGGTCTGGACGACTGGACAGAACTTTTTTTGAGCCCTGTGTTGACAAATTTCGTTTTCCTTCTTCCAGCTGTTATAGCATCAAGTCTTGAGAATTTTTAAAACTTTGACACCACTCAGACTCTACTCATAGGCCGTAGTTCTTTATTGTTGGTTTGCATTGAAAATAAAAATCGTAACCGTCATTCAATAAATTTAGTCAAGAATCAGGTATATGATAGAAAATTGATAGCCAAAAAACCTCGCCGAGATTTAGGTCTGTGCGTTTTTTTAATTGCCGCGTTATTTGGTAAACAGTTTCACCTAAATTGATAGAGCTTTGTATGGAGACGCCATGTTGGTGCCCTTCTGAGGGGCACCAACATGGCGGCCGGAAACCAACAGAAATATCTGTCATTGAGTTTTGCCACTAAAACGAAAAATTATTACTCTAGAGTTTTGAGTCATTGAAAGTAATACTTCTAGTGCAAGAAATGTTCAGTTACCAAAAACGTAAGCGATAACTGCTCTGTTGACCTACGCGTGATCCTTCTCGGACCGCCATTTAATGTCACGCAGCACAGAACTTGGAAATTCAAGTGTATTCTATAAAAAAATGAGGAAACCTATCGAGCTTAAACGTCGTAAAACGCCAAGTTTTGATAAGGTCTTATGTCTGATGACACTAAAACGCCAGTAGGATTGCTAATTTGTAATTTTGGAAAATGATGACGTCACATGAAAACAAAGAATAGACCGACCAAGAGTTAAACCTCTATTGTGAGCCCTTGATATAATTTGCCTTTTTTTTCCAAGAATTTTCATGCCAGTTTTTAATAAAGCTAAGCGTAGAAAGAGCCATTTCTGAAAATTCCAACTTACAGAAGTACAAAGATGAAGATGAATATTTTTGGAAGAGTGGAGACTGGGATGGAGCACCCAGCCTCAAAAGATTTTCAGTGGGGGAGAGGGCGGGGGGAACACTGGTCGACAGACAGTATCATTGGTTCAAGTACAGTTGCTTGTCATTTGCGCACAGTTGTCAATGCTATTTGAAAATGATGTACTTTTCTTTATTATATCTCTCAGTATGCGTGCTGTGATTGGTCAATTTAGTGGGGCGTATTCTTCTGTACGGCTAGGCTGTCCACAGCCTCTCTATTTACGCACGTGAAAGAAAAAGCGAGCCAAGCGGGCGCGAAGCACGAGGAGGAGGGGGTGGGGTTTGCGAACAAAGCGAGCAAGAATATACCCAGTCAAGTCTTCCGTTTTGAACTGGCGTCCTGTTCTTTCACGAGTTAACCGCGCGTTCAACGATCAAATAGCCAATTACAGAAACGTGAGAGGACTGGGAGCTGGGATGAGTTTCTTTTATTGATTGGATTGAGAATCTAAACATTTCAACTGAAATGCTAGTGAGTGAAAAGCTACCTAGCCAAGTTTAAGAGTTTTCCGCGGAAAATTGTTCAAATATGAATCTTGCAAAAGTTGCAAAATTCCATACAAACCCTTAAAATTTTGTGGCTTGTTTACCCATTCCATACAAACTCTCTATTTTAGGTGATATTTGAAGAGTTACCATTTTGCCATTTTCCTCCTCCAAATACTTCTATTCTTGATCAAGACTCTCAAATTTAGTTGATCTTTCATTTGAATATCTTAGCTTTTCAAACAAACGAAAAACAACCATACTCTTTCCCAGTCCTCTCACGTTTCTGCAATTGCCTATTAAAATACGAATAGAGGACTGTGAACAATCTACTGTTCGGCCCGTAAAATCTGTTTTGGGCCAAAATGTTTTGCGATATGTTGCTAAGTTTTCTTGTATAGCAATTAAAAGTTGAAAGCTCTCTTTTATTTCTAAATTGTTTATTAAAACCTGTTAGCTACTTGGCGACAACGATTTCAAATTGACCTCGTTTTGATTTTGACATGCGTCAGAAATTGAAAGCCGTTCCGCGTGAATAAAAATTGCCCCCGAACCCATCAGACACACAGTAGAGATATAATAAATATCTTACTAACCTCGTGTTCTCGGTCCGTACTGTAAGTTACGTAAGTTTATGGCCCCGCGCGCTTTGCAGCTTGGGCCATAACTCGAAGGGGGAAAACCTCGGTCTGTAACTTACAGTATGGACCTCGAACTCGGTTAATAAGGGTTATCTCAAATAATAAAAAGGAAATAATGGCACAATGAGTAAACAGACAGCTGGCAGGAGTTATTTCATCAAAAACACAGTTCGTTTGAAAAAATTTAAATATCCTTCATTGATAAACGTATGTGTTCAGGTTACGTTTCTTTATTTCATGACGCATGGCGAAGAACTTCAACCTCCTTTCTTAGGTTTTTTTTACAATTTTTTTAGTAATCGCCCTTTGAACAAAGTGCAGCGCAGTTCACATTTGGCTGCATATTTATTTTCTATTTACAGTAAACTTTCGTTTTGTCTGTGGCTGTTCTGGAAGTTGTTGTTCATACGACCGCTACTGTCTCGCGGAGAGTTTTTCTTTTGAAGCCTAAAGAACTGCAACAACGCCTTTCTAAGTTCCTTGTTCAATGCGGTGTACAGTAAAGGATTTATAGCCGATTTTGAATACATAATACAGAGAAAAAGACGGAAATAAAACGGCGCGATGTTAGCCGCGGAGAACTTGTGTAAAGTTTGAACAACAAAGAAAGGAAGCCAACAAAAAATAAAAATCCCACCAACCAACGCGAGCAGCGCTGCCGCACGAAACTCGCGTCTGCGCGTGCGCGAAGCTCGTAGCTCGCCGTTTGGTTCATTGTCCTCTCTCATCTTGAAAATCTGGCGACGCGCCACCAAGAAGATCTTGGTGTAGCTAGTTCCCATAACGATGGATGGAATGATGACGACAAAGGTCCAGAGGGCGGATAAATATAGGACTTCAGCGAGATATTTATCACTAGATACGGCACCGCTCTTGCAAATGGTATCTGCTGAACGCCAAAATATTGGCGGAAGTGAAATCACCACGCTCCCCGCCCATAGGCCTGCGATAACGTAACGTGCATGTCTAGCGGTCATGACCATGGGATAGTGAAGCGGTTTGACAATGATGAAAAACTGGTTCAGTGCAACTGCGCAAAGGTTGAAGACGGTTGCGGCTCCAAATAGGACCCCAAAGGGTGTGGTGATGTAACAGAAGAAGGGATGGGGGTACCACACGACTTGGAGAGTGGATAGCAATGTAGTTGGCATCTTGAGAGCGGAATGAAGCAGATCAGATACAGAGAGACTGACCAGAAAGCTATAGAGGACCGTGTGAAGGTTTCTTCTCTTGTAGATGACGAGGCACACGAGGGAATTAGCAGTCACGCCCACGAGGATGACCAAAGCGAGGAACACAGACTGAACAATGTTGCCCATTGTTATGTCCTGCCCATTATTGCCCGAATAGGAAAAATTCTGCAGTGATGAGGTTAAGTTGAAGGTAAGTGAAGAATTGAGTTTCTTCATAGCTGAAATGAAAAAGTGAAAAAACAGGCATTGGTTAATTATTCACGAGAAGCGCAACTGTAATAATTATAAATGGAAATTGTTTAGTAGCACCTCCAAGACTGGCTCTTCGTCCACTGCTTCCAGATCAAACTGGAATTTGAAAGTGTTAGTTTTTTTGTGGGAGAGAGCCGGAGAAAAACCCTCAGAAAAAGAAGAAAACCAACAACAATTCGCAAAGTCAGACATCATTGTCCAGCCACACTGGTGTGTGGCGAATGTTCCAACCACCACACCACCACCCTCCCCCACCGCCATGCCACCCTACATAGTCAAGAGAGAAGTGCATGCAAAATGCAGTCGACATTGACTCTCACTGCACTCGTTTAAACAAGGCTAGTAATTTTTTTGGCGCCTTTTTTAATTCCCTCTACGGGCTTATTAAAGTAAAGTAAAACTATATTTACACAGGGTAGCCCATACAGCTCTAAGGCTGGTCTCCATAGGGGCCCCGGTATCTTAAAAAATTAGTACATCAAGAATTTTATGAACTATTACATTTAAATACAAATAACAGAATTTAAGAACTACATTAAAAGGCCTAAAAATGCAATGCAAAATCACATTTAAACCTAAAAATATAATTAAAATATCAAATAGAAAGCGCTTGGTCTCTTGCTAGGCTTTTTTGTGCTGTACAAGTACTTAAAAATTCTAGCCTATTTACGAACTTCCGGAGTCTTTTGTTGAAAGATAACAATCAGTTTCTGGAAATATACAGTACAAAAGTGCATATAAGAAGCTGATCTTTAAGAAACTAGGCTAATATTTCGCTTTTGACCCCTTTCATAAGAACCTGCTTCAGTCGAAAATTTGAAACCAGTTCTTATTCTATGGAATTCATAAATTAAATAAAGTCCACTGTGTAACAAATCTCTCGCATTGTCATTTCAGATACGTGCTCTAAAATAGTTAAGTTTAAGAGCTCAAAGAAACTAATCTGAACGATAAACTAGGGTTTGGATTTGTTTAGATTGCAGTCATTTAAACATGAATATATGCACCGGCATTTACCCACATTCTTCCAGCAACAAAAGTATCTTTAACTTAAGAAAACTCAGAGCTATAGAACTAATTTTCCCAAGAATACCAATCAAAAAGAACCTTTCGAGGCTAGCTGAGGAAACTGCAGATTCTTATGGGTAGGTTTTTACTGTACGTGCACAATGATTGTTGAAGTCCCCCCGCGGGGGAGGGGAGGGGGGGTTGAAGTACATGACTTAGATGTTAGTGGCAACATTCCTCCATCCGGCGCGCGTCGCCGAAATCTGACCGGAGCGCAGTATTTACGAAGACTATCAGGTTATTTTAAGCTGTGTACGATAGCTAACTGGAACAATTTGATATGCAGACGAACCAGTTTGCAAATCGAGTGGTAATAAAAACACCTTTTAGACCACCCGCCAATAAGCTGATTAATTGATTCTTAGAGATAAAGTTCTCCTTAGTTAATACGTACTTGAGCCCAGAGGTTTCTCGTGTTCAAAAACGAAGTCCCACTGAATCGTTACAGAGAAACTTGATTTCGAAATATTAACTGTACCTTAAGTTCATTGGAAGTTAGTTTGCCGATCAGGTTGCTGCTGAAAAGTCTAGAACAAATTTAAACACTGCCGAGTTCTTTTATGATTACAGCCAGATGGCTTTCATGGCACCACCATTCTAGAATAATTCATGGAGCATTAACCATGGAACAAATCGAGTCTACCTTGAGGGTCTTGTCCCATTCGTCCCCCGTGTTAAACTAAACTTAAGTTAACAAACTATCACGCAGCGAAAAAAACTGTTCGAGTTTCCGTTTACCAGCTCGATTAATGTATCTTGCGTTTAGAAGAAAGGAAACTTTTGAAATAAGAGTAAGCGAGAAGAACTATACCGAGACTCCACAGTACTAGTCTTAAAAAGTTTCGCTCATCATCACAAAGCGACTTAATTGAAAGTCTCTGTGAAACTCACCCAAAGTCCTATGAACGCTAAAAACGCCACTGAAACGCCGTCAAACGTGTCAAACTTGCATACAAGACGATTTAACGCCGGGTTTGAAGCGTTTACAAAGAGTGGAAAAGCATTGCTAATTAGGCAAGCCGATATAAGTAACCCCTTGGGATGTACCAAGTTAATTACAGAACTTTTTCATTTCGAATTTAAGCTTGTTAATACGTCTTTATACATGTACGATGTTTACTATCACTATCGAACGAAACTAGAGAAAAAAAAAAAGGACGAATTGCGGCCCACGTTAATTAAAGCTGAATAACAAGAGGTTTAGCATGAAACAATAGATCAAACAAGCTTCTTGATTAAAGTAGAAAGTATGAACTACAAACAATAATCCGCCGGACACGAAAGAACGACGCCGTTACTCCTTGGGGAGGAGGTGGTCATGATTCGGGGAGGGGGGGAGGGGGGTTAGGGGCACTCCCAGTACTTGCTGCCCTTAGTATGGTTTCGAAGCCTCTTCTTTCGAGGTAAGGTTATTGAATTATTTTGCACTTTTGGACTCTAATGGCGCTTACTGTTCAGAAGAATCTACGAGACCAACATATCACTGACTAGAAACGTCAAATTAAACTTACCAGAAATAAATTATAAAAAAAGTGAAGTCAATGAATTTACATCCGCAAAGCCCAACCGGGTATGCAATGGTCACATTGCATTCCCCTACCCCACCCCCCACCCCCCCCCAAAAAAAAACCTTCTTGGTGCACGCGTTCATGCCATCGTAAGCAGCTTTAATGCTCCCGCTCTGAATGATGGTAAGAGAAATGGAAGGCCTGACGGTGTGAACAGACGAATAAGTTTAAAATGCAAGATCTAGAAGCATCACAGAGAAAATAACGTTGTTTTCGTTATAAACAGCGTAAGAGGTTCTGGGAGCGACACCCCAGGAATTTCTCCCCGCCCCCTCCACCCATAACTTTCCGCCCGTTCCTACCACAACGTTCGAATACAGAGGTAAACATAAAACTTGGAAACAAGGTGTAGAATCAATTGAACTCACCGAGCATATTAATAAGGAAAAACCGATGGCTGTGGACAAAAGAGTATGAAAGTGTTGACCAAAAAGAAATTGCCAGACACCCGAAAGCTCGAACGTTTTAATTTTAACTTTGTATATTGCCAGTTAAAGTTTTTAATTTTTTTGGAAAAAAAAATGAAAGTGTTGTTTTAAAATTGAAGAGCACCCCGTGGAGCTAAAATTAGGGCAAGTTGTTTCTTATACTCATTTTTAATTATTCTTTTTTTCATTTTAACAGCAGCTGCAGGGGTGTTCTTAGAAACATGTGCTTGTCTTTTCCAGGCTCTCACTCGGTAGTTGCGGACGAGCAAAAAAAAACGGGGACGAGCGAGAGAAAAATCGAGGGAAGACTATATCTGTAGGCCTGGACGGCGGAAAGATTTGATCATCATGGCAAAAATACTTACTCACAACTTCTTGAAAAGATAAATCTTAAAGCAATTTGGGAAATGGACGATCAAATAATTCAATACATTCAACAGGAATTTGAACCGACATAGAGAGATTGACACTGATTGATTTGAACTTAACCACATTTCTCAGTGAAAATAAAACTTTCGAAAAATTTTCCAACATATCACTTACGCCTGTCGAATACGGTCGACTATTCCAAGACTCTTATTTTCCTCAAGAGTGCACTATTTTTGTCCCTTAACCTTGCTCTTCTCGGCCAGAGAAACCAAGCAGCCCCCCTTGGTTTTACATATCGCATAATTCTTTCGAAAACTGCTTTATATATTTCTGCGAGTCAAAGAAGTGTTTTCCGTGCGGAACTGCGTGCGTAGTTAGGGAGGATATGGACTATCAACATGGGTGCTTTGGAATACCGGGAATAACGGCGGACGCACTTGTCTTGGGGAAAGCCAAGAGTACAGGCTCGTTGCAAGACACTCGTTACTCAATGCCAAAGGTACAGGGTCGTTGTCTCTCGTCAGCCGGATAGTAAATCAGCAAGGTCTCTCAAAGATCTGGAATTCTTTTGTCTTCTTTATTTTAGATAAAACCTCGCAGTTCGGCATAGCTCAAATGTAACTCAGGGTCGATCAAGGTAGATCAAGATAAATCAAGGTAAATCAAAAAGTGTACAGTACGTGTCTATGTATATGTACTCACGGGTGAGCTTTAAGGTCTACAGCAAAATAAGCAGGATAAAAATAAAAAGGTCAAAATTGCTAAGCGTTTGGATCTTCCATTCAAGACAAGTTCTAGGAAATTGCTCAAATGGGTATAGGTAAATAAAGGTGTTAGTTGACAACTTTGAAATACGCTACTTCGCATATCTGAGAACAGGTATTATGAATAAATTACCGATATTAAACGAAATACTAAACAAAAAGTAATCAGTTAACACTGATGAGAGAAGTTCTTTCTATGTCAGCATTTATGAATTTGTAACTATTCTACATTTCAGATTCACACATTGTTATCTTATGACAATTCCTGTAGATTACAATAAGTTTACAATGCTACGAAAAGTATGGACCTAATTTACGATAAGGTTATACAAAATACCAAATATTACGCATAAACCATTTCAATTATAGTTTTGGGGGATACTTCTCTTCTGTGACATTTCATTCTTTCTACTTTGGTACCACATAACTACTACTTCACAACTTCGAATGTGAGTATGTGAAATTAAGCCAGATTTCTTCGATTTATATCAGTGTTTGCTGCAGAGTCGAGCCATAATTGTAACCTTGTGAGTGTCAGGTTTATCACAGAGTTTATAAGACATATTAAATTCGGTTAACGGATCCTGACCAGGCCTCACTTCATATTATAAGTCGGAACAATTACGACTTGATAGGTCAGTCAAACGAACCAGTACATCTCTCTGAAAAAGTAGACCTCTTTTCAATTCTAAGAAAAAATTCAGATAACGGAAGGCAGCCGAAAAACTTGATTTTCTTTTTGAATCCATTCAGGATTCGGGAAAAAAAAAACATCTGCCCGAGAGATTTTCGACCAGAAAAATTGAAGCGGTAATAGCCGCGCGGCATTTTCAGTCGAATAATTTCATTTATATGGAAGAATAAAACCCAGTTAGTATTAACGATGGACGTTTTAAATTACAAATAGATTATCGACCAAAGATTTTTAGCGCGAAACATGAAACAGTTATACTTACCTCGGGTCTCGGCGTTTACGGCTGAACCGCCCCAGCCCGGACAAAAATGGTGGCTGCCAGTTACTTGGCTGGGACAGAAAGAACTTCTAATATCAAAGAGGGTGCGAGGTCAGCCTTCGCTGAATCACGTGGTTTGTTTAACCAATTTCGCAAATAGCCTTTTAGGCGCGAATTGTTCAATATAATTGCACTCATGTCTTGAAAGATCTTCGCTCACGTAAATGTGCAAAAGTTACCAACGTTACCGCCACTTCTGTCAACCATTAGCTGCTGGTAGCAAAGACAGCGCACGTCAGATTAATTCCTGATTGGTGAAATTCAGTCAATTATTCAATACATTAGTTCTTTTTTTAAATGAAGTACTTAGCATTTAATTTCTTTACCAAACTGTGCTGGCAGATGCAACAGAAAACTTTTGTTGAAAAGCAATTGATTTTTTAAAGGCAAAATTTTCACTTCACCAAAGAAGTCCTATCTGGTAAAACAAGTGCTTAATTTTTGATACGTCAGCTGGTAATGAAGAACAATTGTTAATCCTCGCACAATTCGCATTATAAATAATAGGATTTTTTTTCGAACTTCCCGATAACTTGAACCAAAAGTCGCTTCCCTGTCCTCCTGTCGAACACTGTGATTTCTTGAACCACCCGATTTTTCGAATCAATTTTCGCCGTTTCCCTTGGAGGATCGAAAAATCGGGATTCCACTGTACTGAAAAGAGCGCCAAGAAAACGAGCTATCTCTGACAACTAGTTCGGCCCGTGAAACAAAATCAAAAGCACGTGTTTTTTCTCACATAATGGCTCTTCTCGTTCAATCAATCCCTTAGCGGGGAGCAAAGATGATCCATTGTTAATATAGCTTCCTTTTAAAAAAGTTTATGGAACTAGGCGGCGGACTAAGAAAACGATTTAACATTAAAACGTTATAACGCTGTGACTAGATGAGCAATGTTGGTTTATTTACGCTCTGCCATGTCGGTTTTCACTTTTTAGTATTTGACTAGATAAATTAAGGTAATTAAATGTAAACACGCCCTAAATTGTCGGTGAAATATGCCGTGTCCTGCTGCTAAACCCATGAGACGAAATATAAATTTGTGTTTTACGGCCGGGTTTGAAACCATTGATTGTTGCAACCAAAAACCTCGTTCGTTCATACATCAATTTAAAAAATGGGAGATCGGGCGGAAAGGAGTCTTGGTGAATTTCTCCAAGTTCTTGATGTTATCGTCTTTCGCGGAACATATGTGATTAGCATGGGCGGAACATTTTTTCTATGAGCTGCCGATTTCTTGTTGATCTACATACGAGCGTTTATTTGATACAATCTTACTCGTTGATTAATAGAGTTGAAACCAGTAGCTCCCTGGATTTTGGGTAACTGTAAGATTTTTTCGGTTTGCGTCATGACAAATCATTGGGCTTCTTGAGGTACGGAGTCCAGCACTGCCACCGGGAACACGAACCGATTTGACCACCACAACTCGATCAATTTTCGCTTTGTTTACAACTACGGTTGAACTTATTTAACATGCAGCCAGTCTTACTGAAGTAATAACGAGCAAAATGTTTACCCAGTAAAAAAAACAACATCGTGTGTGAAGCGATGTGAAATGATAACATTTTGCCTTTTTTATGCTTACCTTTTTAATTTGTGTGCTCGGCCCTGGAACAAATTACAATTACTTTCTCCGTTTCGCTTTCAGCCAGATTTGAAACCTACGAATCGCCGCTGGATATTTGCAATAGAACTAGCCATCAAGTCAAGAGTGAAATCCTGAAGGACTTCTTGAAAATTTTGATCTTGATCCAAGGGGGTTCTCGGAAAGTTAAGAGGCGACTGGGAAAAATAGAAGATTTAAAATTCACTCGGAGAATAGCCAAGCAGCTGGTGGGAGTATTCAGCGAATCAAACACAGGCGCTTACACGTGAATCAAGACCATCAACACGACATAAACAAGATCTTTCAAGAGAGGCATTGTAATGCCAATGGAACTTTCCAGTGTTTTCAGCCAATACTTATTCTTCAGCTACAGTAGTAGTTTCCGCTCTTCCGTTATATCTCTAGTATAAGCAATGGTTTTTTTGGCTGGTTGAAAGCGAGACTGATGGTCGCTAGCGAGACCGATGGTCGCAAACGAAATCCTTCTGACTTATTCCACGGAAAATCAAAACAAAATTGAAAACTTAACCCTGTTAAAAGCTAAACGAGATCGAAACTATGAACAACTTAAAAAATATTACTTTCTGCCAGGTGTATTTTATAAAACTCTTTTTATTCCATCTCGCGCGGGATGGAAAGGCCGGCTTGTCTACTTTGACAAATTTGCAACACAATAACTGGCGCACTTCTGGCACACGAGAAAAATTTGCATTCAAGAGAACTTATATACGTCAAGCAGTGACAAACGTGCAGTCCAGCCTTATCGCTTACGAGAGTTTTAATAGACCATATTGAGTCAAAACTTTTCCTCATTAGAATATGGTCACTTCCGAGATTTACTCCATGCGCCAATGCCTAAGCAATGTTTTATTCATGCGAAAAATCAATTTCGGGAAAAAAAATCCGGTTCTTGCATTCAGTGAGAACTTTCCGTCTCTTGAACTACCCAGGAATACATTAACAACACCTTATTATCCAATTTCCTCTCTATTTTCTACCAAGTGGTCGCTTACGGATGGTTAAAAACAAAGGAAAATTTCAAACTTTTAGCTCCAAAAGTGGTCAAAGTGGCTTACGAGAGGTAGTCGCTTACAAGATGGTTCTCAATGTACTGATTTGACTTGGAAACTTTTGGTATTTTAGAAAACTGGTCGCTGACGAGAGGTAGTCGCAACCGGAGGATAGACTGTATTTCTCTTCCAATAGTTTGCATTGAAATCAAGTTCCTTTTAAATCTCTTCCTTGGGCACTTGTCCTCAAGCATGCATGTTCCGGTTTAGTCTCCATAAAACAAATTGCTTTACAAAAGTTACAGGAAAACTACAGCAATATCAAAGTTTAGTATTTTTATTTTTAACAATCGTAATCTCGCAATGGAACCATCATTTACTGCATTTTTTAGTCTCTGAATTCTTGTATTTTTAGTCACGAAATATCTATTGGTATAAAAATCACAGTTGTACATGTCCAAATAAGTTCAATATCTTGGAACACACTAATTGGGTGAACATAGTACACACGAACGAAGATAACTCGACAACGGCAACAATAAGAATAATACTGATCCAAGACAGAACCCTACCGAACAAGGTTTCGTTCAAGTAATGATGAAATCTTTTATCTTAAGTGGAACGTTCTCTGTTAGGATTGTTCGCGCTATTTGCGTGGTCGTGCCAAAAATCAATCTATTTTCGATTGATTTGGTCTTCTCGAGCTCGATCCATTTATTCGGAGTTTCTCTGGCGTGTGCTTTTATAATGGCCACAAATTTTATGTCCTGTGAAAAATTTATTCCTTCTGTAACTATTTTAATCATAAAAAAATACAATTTTCTCGATTATGATTGGTTTAAATAACTCCCATTTTCCACCATCTCACTTGCCAAGTTGTTATCGAACAGTTTGTTATTGGATAGTTTGTCATCGAACAGTGAAATAAGCCAATCGCATTCAAAGTTGTTGGTTAAATCAACCAATCACATTCAAAGTTGTAACTTAAATCTCAGAGTGACATTAAACAATTTACGCCTCCTTTGTCAGTCTTTTAATGCAATTTTATCTCTCTTTCATAACTTGGCTATAGACCCATGCAAAAATGGTTGCCTTAATATTATTCTCTTGTTCGTATTTACCCATTGACTCCTGGAGCTTTTTGCCAATAACGTATTTTTTTTTACCTTTTGGAGATTTTCAGGCTGGATATAGGCACAAATTAGCTCTAATCAGGAGCTCTAATCTAGTCAAAGAGGCATTTGCAACATAACAGCTTGCCTTTCTTTGCACCAGCGTCGCGTTTTACGACATTCTCGCTCGGGCATGCTTAGAAATCAAACTTTTGAGAACGTGACGGAAGTCTGAGATTAGTTTTAAATTTTTTTGGGCCTTTCCTTTTTCTCCTTTTCTTTTCTTTTTGCTGCAGTGATTGACCTTCTATTGGACTTGCTTGCATTTAAAAAAACTTCTAAGAAATCGTCATCGGGAAGGGCAATTTTTACCATGGAGTAGCCACGTGTAGTGGTAGGAAATTTTGCTCTGAGTTTTTCACTCAACGTTTTGAGCAGTTTTGGGCATATCTCAGGCTTTACTAGGCCGATCACTCTGGTAATCAACGGAAAGATCTTTTCCTCCTGCAGAAGTTGAGTGATGACGTCAGAAGTGAAAGAAAGGCCAAGGCTCGTCACGGCCGGCAAAGGAGTCAATGGATTAAAATAGCCTCACTAACCTCGTTTTGAGACAAAATTGTAAAGATTTTGCTATCCCGAACGGGGTTTGTGAGGCTATTTGAATATGAACGAAAGACTAACTTAAAGGAAGCCATTTTTGCATAAGGTCTATTCTTATCCTGAGATTCTTTGCCGGAAATAGTAATTTTAATGATTTAAGGCCTAAAGGGAACTCGGATGGTTCTTTTTAACTTGGCAGTGATCATCATTGGTTCCCCCATTCGAAAGCTTTCGAATCTCTTTACGGTGGCCAATTCGCAGTATCAACCCAGTTGATAAAACCAAATTATCTTGTAATACCCCCTCACCAACGCAGCACCACAGTTCCCCCCCAACCCCTCCCCCCCCCCCCGACAAAAGAAGATTTTATGACAGTTTGCTTTTCCTTCGAGCTACGATGACATTTGCGACGACACTTCGGGACACCTTGCACGTAATTAGAAGCGAAAAACAAACATCCAGGCCACACTTTTCGCTCCGGACCACGTGGCCGAAATGAATGACCGCGGCGAACTATTGAGGCCTAGGAACTAGGCAACAGCACAGTGAAAAGATTTGAAATTGCAGTGAATAGTGGGAGGAGACATTTTGCTATTTTTGTTTGATTGATGAATTATCAGAAGAGAACACAAAGTCAGGGGCAATTTTTAGTTTTCCGCCGGTTTGCTCATGGGTTAACCTGGATTGCAGGTAGCCAGCATCCTTTTCCAAAGATCTTGCAATGATTAACAATTTTTCTATGGTCTGAGAACGCCGCGATGAACTTATTAGGTGTTGTTTGGGGGCGATTCATTATGCAAAGTGAGGTAGAGCTCGCCTTTCAACGCAGGGCTAAAGCAATCGGGATAAAAGTTGCTTCAAACATTTTTACTCCTAATGTGAAGTGTCTTTTAAACTTACCAGTTGTCGCAACTTGGGCTGCCGTCAAGCCTGTCACCAGGCGCGCCTTTGAGTCACTCGCGCGAGCGACGAACACAAAAGCGGCCCGGCGAGAAGGAGTCTGGTGAAGAGGTGCTTCGCCGCTTGATTTCGCGCTCGCCGCTACGCCGCGCACGCTTGTGCTCTAACGCGAACCTGCTGACAAAATAGCTACCGTCTTGACCAAGCGTTGTACGAAAATGAACAACAGATTACATCATTCAAATGAAGCCAATATTCGTAAAGTTGAAACACCTTCATAAATCTAAATAACGCTTATAATACTAGCACATATACTGAAATACTCTAACCACTGACAAGCCCAACAAACTTAACCCGATGCAAATAAATGAAAACAAACAAACAAACGCAAAAGCTGACCTTAGAACGGTGGCGTATTTGAATTATACAACCAAACAGTTAAGTTTCACATGTTAGGCCATAACTACAACTGGAAAATGGTATTCATATTAAATGTGGAATTCGTTGCCAAGTCCACCAGCTAAAAAGAAGAAATAGGTATATTTTATCTTTTCATTTCTTATCTGGAAATGAACCGCTTTGATTTGTCCAGCGGTTGGGCCCCGGCCCTAATCGCGATCATCAGAATTCATTTCAGCATCAATTTAAGGTCATTTCGACTTTCAAGCGGCAAAGAAAGGTCACAGAGGGGGGATCGATGAACGAAAATATGTAAAATGTTAGGCCACCAAAATGATAACGATCTTTTTAGAGATTGAAAAAAACTACGCGTAGTTGCTGCTAATGAATTTTACTGTACTTGCACTGCACTGCACGCGCTCCCCGAATAACACCAACACTGATCCATAAGTAAGTGAAACTAAATTAGTTATACACGGCAATTATTTTCATTTATGATGTCTTGTCCCCAATTTCTCTATTTCTCCACTGCATTAAATGCCTTTTTGGTTTTCGGGGTAATTGGCCAAGATTGACTTGTATATGTGAGCTTACAACAGGGCAACGAAGTCCTAAATTATTCACACTGATATCAAAAACAAACATTTGCTAGTTAAAATACACCTTTTCAGTTGTGATTGAGGTATTTAGATATAATAAATACGTGCAAATGAACGAGAAATTGGGGACAAGACATCATAAATGAAATAATTGCCGAGTATACTAAATTTAGTTTCATTACTTATGGATCAGTGTTGTGTTATTCGGGTGAGCGCGGCAGTTGCAGTGCAAAAGTACAGTAAAATTCATTAGACAGACAACTACGCGTAGGTTTGTCAATCTCTAAAAAGATCGTTATCTTTTTGGTGGCCTACATTACATTTTTTCGTCATCGAGTCCCTCTGGACTTTCTTTGCCGCTAAAATCGAAATGACTTAGAAGTGATGCTGAAATGAATTCTGATGATCGCGATTGGGCCGGGGCCCAACGTGGACAATCAAAGCGGGTCCCAATTTCGCCCGGAGAAATAGAGAAATTGGGGACAAGACATCATAAATGAAAATAATTGCCGTGTATAACTAATTTAGTTTCACTTACTTATGGATCAGTGTTGGTGTTATTCGGGGAGCGCGTGCAGTGCAGTGCAAGTACAGTAAAATTCATTAGCAGCAACTACGCGTAGTTTTTTTCAATCTCTAAAAAGATCGTTATCATTTTGGTGGCCTAACATTTTACATATTTTCGTTCATCGATCCCCCCTCTGTGACCTTTCTTTGCCGCTTGAAAGTCGAAATGACCTTAAATTGATGCTGAAATGAATTCTGATGATCGCGATTAGGGCCGGGGCCCAACCGCTGGACAAATCAAAGCGGTTCATTTCCAGATAAGAAATGAAAAGATAAAATATACCTATTTCTTCTTTTTAGCTGGTGGACTTGGCAACGAATTCCACATTTAATATGAATACCATTTTCCAGTTGTAGTTATGGCCTAACATGTGAAACTTAACTGTTTGGTTGTATAATTCAAATACGCCACCGTTCTAAGGTCAGCTTTTGCGTTTGTTTGTTTGTTTTCATTTATTTGCATCGGGTTAAGTTTGTTGGGCTTGTCAGTGGTTAGAGTATTTCAGTATATGTGCTAGTATTATAAGCGTTATTTAGATTTATGAAGGTGTTTCAACTTTACGAATATTGGCTTCATTTGAATGATGTAATCTGTTGTTCATTTTCGTACAACGCTTGGTCAAGACGGTAGCTATTTTGTCAGCAGGTTCGCGTTAGAGCACAAGCGTGCGCGGCGTAGCGGCGAGCGCGAAATCAAGCGGCGAAGCACCTCTTCACCAGACTCCTTCTCGCCGGGCCGCTTTTGTGTTCGTCGCTCGCGCGAGTGACTCAAAGGCGCGCCTGGTGACAGGCTTGACGGCAGCCCAAGTTGCGACAACTGGTAAGTTTAAAAGACACTTCACATTAGGAGTAAAAATGTTTGAAGCAACTTTTATCCCGATTGCTTTAGCCCTGCGTTGAAAGGCGAGCTCTACCTCACTTTGCATAATGAATCGCCCCCAAACAACACCTAATAAGTTCATCGCGGCGTTCTCAGACCATAGAAAAATTGTTAATCATTGCAAGATCTTTGGAAAAGGATGCTGGCTACCTGCAATCCAGGTTAACCATGAGCAAACGGCGGAAAACTAAAAATTGCCCCTGACTTTGTGTTCTCTTCTGATAATTCATCAATCAAACAAAAATAGCAAAATGTCTCCTCCCACTATTCACTGCAATTTCAAATCTTTTCACTGTGCTGTTGCCTAGTTCCTAGGCCTCAATAGTTCGCCGCGGTCATTCATTTCGGCCACGTGGTCCGGAGCGAAAAGTGTGGCCTGGATGTTTGTTTTTCGCTTCTAATTACGTGCAAGGTGTCCCGAAGTGTCGTCGCAAATGTCATCGTAGCTCGAAGGAAAAGCAAACTGTCATAAAATCTTCTTTTGTCGGGGGGGGGGGGGAGGGGTTGGGGGGGAACTGTGGTGCTGCGTTGGTGAGGGGGTATTACAAGATAATTTGGTTTTATCAACTGGGTTGATACTGCGAATTGGCCACCGTAAAGAGATTCGAAAGCTTTCGAATGGGGGAACCAATGATGATCACTGCCAAGTTAAAAAGAACCATCCGAGTTCCCTTTAGGCCTTAAATCATTAAAATTACTATTTCCGGCAAAGAATCTCAGGATAAGAATAGACCTTATGCAAAAATGGCTTCCTTTAAGTTAGTCTTTCGTTCATATTCAAATAGCCTCACAAACCCCGTTCGGGATAGCAAAATCTTTACAATTTTGTCTCAAAACGAGGTTAGTGAGGCTATTTTAATCCATTGACTCCTTTGCCGGCCGTGACGAGCCTTGGCCTTTCTTTCACTTCTGACGTCATCACTCAACTTCTGCAGGAGGAAAAGATCTTTCCGTTGATTACCAGAGTGATCGGCCTAGTAAAGCCTGAGATATGCCCAAAACTGCTCAAAACGTTGAGTGAAAAACTCAGAGCAAAATTTCCTACCACTACACGTGGCTACTCCATGGTAAAAATTGCCCTTCCCGATGACGATTTCTTAGAAGTTTTTTTAAATGCAAGCAAGTCCAATAGAAGGTCAATCACTGCAGCAAAAAGAAAAGAAAAGGAGAAAAAGGAAAGGCCCAAAAAAATTTAAAACTAATCTCAGACTTCCGTCACGTTCTCAAAAGTTTGATTTCTAAGCATGCCCGAGCGAGAATGTCGTAAAACGCGACGCTGGTGCAAAGAAAGGCAAGCTGTTATGTTGCAAATGCCTCTTTGACTAGATTAGAGCTCCTGATTAGAGCTAATTTGTGCCTATATCCAGCCTGAAAATCTCCAAAAGGTAAAAAAAAATACGTTATTGGCAAAAAGCTCCAGGAGTCAATGGGTAAATACGAACAAGAGAATAATATTAAGGCAACCATTTTTGCATGGGGTCTATAGCCAAGTTATGAAAGAGAGATAAAATTGCATTAAAAGACTGACAAAGGAGGCGTAAATTGTTTAATGTCACTCTGAGATTTAAGTTACAACTTTGAATGTGATTGGTTGATTTAACCAACAACTTTGAATGCGATTGGCTTATTTCACTGTTCGATGACAAACTATCCAATAACAAACTGTTCGATAACAACTTGGCAAGTGAGATGGTGGAAAATGGGAGTTATTTAAACCAATCATAATCGAGAAAATTGTATTTTTTTATGATTAAAATAGTTACAGAAGGAATAAATTTTTCACAGGACATAAAATTTGTGGCCATTATAAAAGCACACGCCAGAGAAACTCCGAATAAATGGATCGAGCTCGAGAAGACCAAATCAATCGAAAATAGATTGATTTTTGGCACGACCACGCAAATAGCGCGAACAATCCTAACAGAGAACGTTCCACTTAAGATAAAAGATTTCATCATTACTTGAACGAAACCTTGTTCGGTAGGGTTCTGTCTTGGATCAGTATTATTCTTATTGTTGCCGTTGTCGAGTTATCTTCGTTCGTGTGTACTATGTTCACCCAATTAGTGTGTTCCAAGATATTGAACTTATTTGGACATGTACAACTGTGATTTTTATACCAATAGATATTTCGTGACTAAAAATACAAGAATTCAGAGACTAAAAAATGCAGTAAATGATGGTTCCATTGCGAGATTACGATTGTTAAAAATAAAAATACTAAACTTTGATATTGCTGTAGTTTTCCTGTAACTTTTGTAAAGCAATTTGTTTTATGGAGACTAAACCGGAACATGCATGCTTGAGGACAAGTGCCCAAGGAAGAGATTTAAAAGGAACTTGATTTCAATGCAAACTATTGGAAGAGAAATACAGTCTATCCTCCGGTTGCGACTACCTCTCGTCAGCGACCAGTTTTCTAAAATACCAAAAGTTTCCAAGTCAAATCAGTACATTGAGAACCATCTTGTAAGCGACTACCTCTCGTAAGCCACTTTGACCACTTTTGGAGCTAAAAGTTTGAAATTTTCCTTTGTTTTTAACCATCCGTAAGCGACCACTTGGTAGAAAATAGAGAGGAAATTGGATAATAAGGTGTTGTTAATGTATTCCTGGGTAGTTCAAGAGACGGAAAGTTCTCACTGAATGCAAGAACCGGATTTTTTTTCCCGAAATTGATTTTTCGCATGAATAAAACATTGCTTAGGCATTGGCGCATGGAGTAAATCTCGGAAGTGACCATATTCTAATGAGGAAAAGTTTTGACTCAATATGGTCTATTAAAACTCTCGTAAGCGATAAGGCTGGACTGCACGTTTGTCACTGCTTGACGTATATAAGTTCTCTTGAATGCAAATTTTTCTCGTGTGCCAGAAGTGCGCCAGTTATTGTGTTTGCAAATTTGTCAAAGTAGACAAGCCGGCCTTTCCATCCCGCGCGAGATGGAATAAAAAGAGTTTTATAAAATACACCTGGCAGAAAGTAATATTTTTTAAGTTGTTCATAGTTTCGATCTCGTTTAGCTTTTAACAGGGTTAAGTTTTCAATTTTGTTTTGATTTTCCGTGGAATAAGTCAGAAGGATTTCGTTTGCGACCATCGGTCTCGCTAGCGACCATCAGTCTCGCTTTCAACCAGCCAAAAAAACCATTGCTTATACTAGAGATATAACGGAAGAGCGGAAACTACTACTGTAGCTGAAGAATAAGTATTGGCTGAAAACACTGGAAAGTTCCATTGGCATTACAATGCCTCTCTTGAAAGATCTTGTTTATGTCGTGTTGATGGTCTTGATTCACGTGTAAGCGCCTGTGTTTGATTCGCTGAATACTCCCACCAGCTGCTTGGCTATTCTCCGAGTGAATTTTAAATCTTCTATTTTTCCCAGTCGCCTCTTAACTTTCCGAGAACCCCCTTGGATCAAGATCAAAATTTTCAAGAAGTCCTTCAGGATTTCACTCTTGACTTGATGGCTAGTTCTATTGCAAATATCCAGCGGCGATTCGTAGGTTTCAAATCTGGCTGAAAGCGAAACGGAGAAAGTAATTGTAATTTGTTCCAGGGCCGAGCACACAAATTAAAAAGGTAAGCATAAAAAAGGCAAAATGTTATCATTTCACATCGCTTCACACACGATGTTGTTTTTTTTACTGGGTAAACATTTTGCTCGTTATTACTTCAGTAAGACTGGCTGCATGTTAAATAAGTTCAACCGTAGTTGTAAACAAAGCGAAAATTGATCGAGTTGTGGTGGTCAAATCGGTTCGTGTTCCCGGTGGCAGTGCTGGACTCCGTACCTCAAGAAGCCCAATGATTTGTCATGACGCAAACCGAAAAAATCTTACAGTTACCCAAAATCCAGGGAGCTACTGGTTTCAACTCTATTAATCAACGAGTAAGATTGTATCAAATAAACGCTCGTATGTAGATCAACAAGAAATCGGCAGCTCATAGAAAAAATGTTCCGCCCATGCTAATCACATATGTTCCGCGAAAGACGATAACATCAAGAACTTGGAGAAATTCACCAAGACTCCTTTCCGCCCGATCTCCCATTTTTTAAATTGATGTATGAACGAACGAGGTTTTTGGTTGCAACAATCAATGGTTTCAAACCCGGCCGTAAAACACAAATTTATATTTCGTCTCATGGGTTTAGCAGCAGGACACGGCATATTTCACCGACAATTTAGGGCGTGTTTACATTTAATTACCTTAATTTATCTAGTCAAATACTAAAAAGTGAAAACCGACATGGCAGAGCGTAAATAAACCAACATTGCTCATCTAGTCACAGCGTTATAACGTTTTAATGTTAAATCGTTTTCTTAGTCCGCCGCCTAGTTCCATAAACTTTTTTAAAAGGAAGCTATATTAACAATGGATCATCTTTGCTCCCCGCTAAGGGATTGATTGAACGAGAAGAGCCATTATGTGAGAAAAAACACGTGCTTTTGATTTTGTTTCACGGGCCGAACTAGTTGTCAGAGATAGCTCGTTTTCTTGGCGCTCTTTTCAGTACAGTGGAATCCCGATTTTTCGATCCTCCAAGGGAAACGGCGAAAATTGATTCGAAAAATCGGGTGGTTCAAGAAATCACAGTGTTCGACAGGAGGACAGGGAAGCGACTTTTGGTTCAAGTTATCGGGAAGTTCGAAAAAAAATCCTATTATTTATAATGCGAATTGTGCGAGGATTAACAATTGTTCTTCATTACCAGCTGACGTATCAAAAATTAAGCACTTGTTTTACCAGATAGGACTTCTTTGGTGAAGTGAAAATTTTGCCTTTAAAAAATCAATTGCTTTTCAACAAAAGTTTTCTGTTGCATCTGCCAGCACAGTTTGGTAAAGAAATTAAATGCTAAGTACTTCATTTAAAAAAAGAACTAATGTATTGAATAATTGACTGAATTTCACCAATCAGGAATTAATCTGACGTGCGCTGTCTTTGCTACCAGCAGCTAATGGTTGACAGAAGTGGCGGTAACGTTGGTAACTTTTGCACATTTACGTGAGCGAAGATCTTTCAAGACATGAGTGCAATTATATTGAACAATTCGCGCCTAAAAGGCTATTTGCGAAATTGGTTAAACAAACCACGTGATTCAGCGAAGGCTGACCTCGCACCCTCTTTGATATTAGAAGTTCTTTCTGTCCCAGCCAAGTAACTGGCAGCCACCATTTTTGTCCGGGCTGGGGCGGTTCAGCCGTAAACGCCGAGACCCGAGGTAAGTATAACTGTTTCATGTTTCGCGCTAAAAATCTTTGGTCGATAATCTATTTGTAATTTAAAACGTCCATCGTTAATACTAACTGGGTTTTATTCTTCCATATAAATGAAATTATTCGACTGAAAATGCCGCGCGGCTATTACCGCTTCAATTTTTCTGGTCGAAAATCTCTCGGGCAGATGTTTTTTTTTTCCCGAATCCTGAATGGATTCAAAAAGAAAATCAAGTTTTTCGGCTGCCTTCCGTTATCTGAATTTTTTCTTAGAATTGAAAAGAGGTCTACTTTTTCAGAGAGATGTACTGGTTCGTTTGACTGACCTATCAAGTCGTAATTGTTCCGACTTATAATATGAAGTGAGGCCTGGTCAGGATCCGTTAACCGAATTTAATATGTCTTATAAACTCTGTGATAAACCTGACACTCACAAGGTTACAATTATGGCTCGACTCTGCAGCAAACACTGATATAAATCGAAGAAATCTGGCTTAATTTCACATACTCACATTCGAAGTTGTGAAGTAGTAGTTATGTGGTACCAAAGTAGAAAGAATGAAATGTCACAGAAGAGAAGTATCCCCCAAAACTATAATTGAAATGGTTTATGCGTAATATTTGGTATTTTGTATAACCTTATCGTAAATTAGGTCCATACTTTTCGTAGCATTGTAAACTTATTGTAATCTACAGGAATTGTCATAAGATAACAATGTGTGAATCTGAAATGTAGAATAGTTACAAATTCATAAATGCTGACATAGAAAGAACTTCTCTCATCAGTGTTAACTGATTACTTTTTGTTTAGTATTTCGTTTAATATCGGTAATTTATTCATAATACCTGTTCTCAGATATGCGAAGTAGCGTATTTCAAAGTTGTCAACTAACACCTTTATTTACCTATACCCATTTGAGCAATTTCCTAGAACTTGTCTTGAATGGAAGATCCAAACGCTTAGCAATTTTGACCTTTTTATTTTTATCCTGCTTATTTTGCTGTAGACCTTAAAGCTCACCCGTGAGTACATATACATAGACACGTACTGTACACTTTTTGATTTACCTTGATTTATCTTGATCTACCTTGATCGACCCTGAGTTACATTTGAGCTATGCCGAACTGCGAGGTTTTATCTAAAATAAAGAAGACAAAAGAATTCCAGATCTTTGAGAGACCTTGCTGATTTACTATCCGGCTGACGAGAGACAACGACCCTGTACCTTTGGCATTGAGTAACGAGTGTCTTGCAACGAGCCTGTACTCTTGGCTTTCCCCAAGACAAGTGCGTCCGCCGTTATTCCCGGTATTCCAAAGCACCCATGTTGATAGTCCATATCCTCCCTAACTACGCACGCAGTTCCGCACGGAAAACACTTCTTTGACTCGCAGAAATATATAAAGCAGTTTTCGAAAGAATTATGCGATATGTAAAACCAAGGGGGGCTGCTTGGTTTCTCTGGCCGAGAAGAGCAAGGTTAAGGGACAAAAATAGTGCACTCTTGAGGAAAATAAGAGTCTTGGAATAGTCGACCGTATTCGACAGGCGTAAGTGATATGTTGGAAAATTTTTCGAAAGTTTTATTTTCACTGAGAAATGTGGTTAAGTTCAAATCAATCAGTGTCAATCTCTCTATGTCGGTTCAAATTCCTGTTGAATGTATTGAATTATTTGATCGTCCATTTCCCAAATTGCTTTAAGATTTATCTTTTCAAGAAGTTGTGAGTAAGTATTTTTGCCATGATGATCAAATCTTTCCGCCGTCCAGGCCTACAGATATAGTCTTCCCTCGATTTTTCTCTCGCTCGTCCCCGTTTTTTTTTTGCTCGTCCGCAACTACCGAGTGAGAGCCTGGAAAAGACAAGCACATGTTTCTAAGAACACCCCTGCAGCTGCTGTTAAAATGAAAAAAAGAATAATTAAAAATGAGTATAAGAAACAACTTGCCCTAATTTTAGCTCCACGGGGTGCTCTTCAATTTTAAAACAACACTTTCATTTTTTTTTCCAAAAAAATTAAAAACTTTAACTGGCAATATACAAAGTTAAAATTAAAACGTTCGAGCTTTCGGGTGTCTGGCAATTTCTTTTTGGTCAACACTTTCATACTCTTTTGTCCACAGGCCCTCAGGTTTTCCCTTATTAATATGCTCGGTGAGTTTCAATTGATTGCTACACCTTGTTTCGCAAGTTTTATGTTTATACTTACCTTCTGTATTCGAACGTTGTGGTAGGAGTCGGGGCGGAAAGTTATGGGTGGAGGGGGCGGGGAGAAATTCCTTGGGGTGTCGCTTCCCAGAAACCCTTACGCTGTTTTTATGACCCAAACCAACGTTATATTGCTCTGTGATGCTTCTAGATACGATCCTTCCAAATTTGTTTAAACAGTTAATTCGTCTGTGTTTGTTCCACAACCAGACAGAAGTGAAAGCAAAATGAGGTCGGAGGGCAAACCCGGATGCGAAAGGCCTTCCCGTATATCAAAGAAGAATCTCCATCCTCGGGGTAAGCCGACAAGTAAAACAAGAGA
>JAHPZR010019869.1:0-17500 GCA_019787425.1 Platygyra sinensis
TATTCTCTCTGTTAAACTTGAAAGCATTTGCATAGGCCCTTCTTTCAACACAATGGTTACTCAGAACTCGTAAACATAAGGTGAATAGATATTTTCGTACAGGTAACATGTTACCCAGAAACAATACCGATGTCACGCATTGTGAAAAAACCGTGTTCTATTTTCAAAACAAAGCGGTTTACCGAGCTGAAAACAGGCCAACAAATATATCCTTAAATATGGCTTTTACCTGATAAAAGGAAAAACTTAAAATTTTTAATTTCAGTTTTTTCTGACGTCACATAAAAACCAAGAATATTTTTTCCTTCTTTTCCTCTTAATGTTTAATATGCATACATGAACTTCCTCTCTTGTAAAAACTCTCAAGCATGCACGGCTAAAAGGTTACAAAAGTTTGTTCAACTGAGTGCTGAAGAAATTGTCAATTTACCAGATTTTATTTGAATTCGCTGAATCGTTGAATCTTTCATCTTTTTCATAATCGCTCTCGTCAACATCAACAACATCATCTTCATTATTACAGTCATCATCGTTGACGTTGACCGACTTGTTCTAGCAATCTTCGCAAGTGTCCGAACAACCAGCGAGATCTGTGCACATCAATCCAGCTTTCCTGCAATTGCAACGATTGTTGGCACACATCTCCTTCATGCATTTGCATTTCACGGGAGATTCCTCGTGCAACGGGAATGTCGTCATCACTGGGATCCAGGCTTTCTCGTCTTCTTCGCATTTTCAGCCAAAGCCCTCCAGTGATGGCAAAACTGGATTGGGTACAATGTTGTTGTTCCATACTGGTAGCTGATAGTGGGTAAGGAGAACCGCTTGATGCAACGCAGCCTGTGTGGGCGGGAGTTATTGTGATCTGGCCTGTTTCGTGGTAAACAACCACCATCTCAATGCCCTGAGTGACCAGATATCTGTCTTCGAGAGAACGAGCTGACAGACAAGTTTTTCTACCGCTTCCAGGGTCTCATTGCTCGTGAGGTAGCTTGTGCCAAGTTGCGATAATGCTTGGATTACCGCATCATCGTGAGCCTCGTTGAAAACACTTCAGCATGTAGGCTTTCCTTTTTGGCTAATGGACTAGTATTAGCCGCCCCAGTTAAGGCATGGAAAGAAGGAGCATGGCTGTAACGTGATTGTACGGTAGGTTTCACCCTTCCCAGTCACAAAGACCGTGTTTTCAGATCGGGATAGTGTCCCAGTGCAAGGATGAACACATCAGCGTCGGCAGAGTGGATCCTTATCTCTGTTGCTCCATCAGCTGTTGCATCAGGTGCATGCAAGACGATCTTCGTGTCTGCCTCTTCTTGGACACTTCAGATACATTTGCTGCAGCCATAGGTTACTACAGCTCTGGCTCCATTTCTTTCGGCATGCTCGATGGTCGGTTCCGCGAGGTACTTTGCCAACTCATCCTTTGTGCTAGTATGGGAAAGGAGCTTAATTTTTTCATAGTGACTAGTGATGAGCGTAGATGGGGTGATTCGGTAATAGATAAGGTCCTGCTGTTCTTGTCTCTTCAGGAGTGTCGATTGCTTTAGGGGTGCTGGAATATCATATCTATCAAAGATCAGTCGGATCTCATCACTATCTCCATACTTTTCAAAGATGCGACAAATGACGTGATCAGCAAGGTGCGAGCAGCAATAAAATTATAATGATGATGATGAGTTGCATATCTGTTCGGGCTTGTCAAGGGATTGTATCTCAGCCATTGGATCGATGACAGACACTCTCATTCGTTGCTCGGGTCACTCTTCTTCCTGGCCAACACTTCTCCACTCGTTTTTACTACTAGGCAACTTCTCCAGGATGTGCATCAATATATTCTTGACTGGGCAGTGTAGCATTGTCCCGTCTCCAGAACACATCGATCGTGGAACCACTCCAATTCGTATGTTCCGACAGTTTCCTTTATGTCAATTTCTGGTCGGCTCTTAAAGATTACCATCATACCGGCAAACAGGTGTCTATCTTCTTGCAGCTCCACTGCCTCGCCGGTGTACGCATGGAACCTTGATCTTCTTAGTCATGGATTTCCAAGTCTGAAGCTTCTTTTTCTTCGTGGTCGACCATATGCTGATCCTCCTTGACTGGATACGATCTCTGACGAACATGTCAAAGAGTTTCTGACCAATGTCGCTTTGTCCAACAAAACCTTTCTGAACTTTCTCTGGTACTACAACCTTTGTAAGAAGGTTGAAGAGCTTGTTGCTCTCTTGGGTAAAGGGATTTGTGAAATTAAAGGCTTTTCAATGTTCTTCTCTTCGCGAGAAAGCAGGGAGGCCGTCCAGGTATGTGATTTGCCGTCTATGTCCCAGCCATCTCTTTCGCTTCTTCTACAAGGCATGCGAGTTCAGGAGCGATAAGGAAAAACTTTGCGCGGATGTTTGGATAACGTTGATACTTACTAGACCTCCTGAGACTTTAATGGACCGATTTATTTGCTCAATGGCATGATCCGCACCCAGCGCACAAAATGCTACGTCTTGATTCTTGTTGACGAGAGCGATTATGAAAAAGATGAAAGATTCAACGATTCAGCGAATTCAAATAAAATCTGGTAAATTGACAATTTCTTCAGCACTCAGTTGAACAAACTTTTGTAACCTTTTAGCCGTGCATGCTTGAGAGTTTTTACAAGAGAGGAAGTTCATGTATGCATATTAAACATTAAGAGGAAAAGAAGGAAAAAATATTCTTGGTTTTTATGTGACGTCAGAAAAAACTGAAATTAAAAATTTTAAGTTTTTCCTTTTATCAGGTAAAAGCCATATTTAAGGATATATTTGTTGGCCTGTTTTCAGCTCGGTAAACCGCTTTGTTTTGAAAATAGAACACGGTTTTTTCACAATGCGTGACATCGGTATTGTTTCTGGGTAACATGTTACCTGTACGAAAATATCTATTCACCTTATGTTTACGAGTTCTGAGTAACCATTGTGTTGAAAGAAGGGCCTATGCAAATGCTTTCAAGTTTAACAGAGAGAATAAACGTTTTGAAAGAGCCAAAGTAAACTCCAGATGTTTCCACTGGTTCCCGGCCGCCATGTTGGAGTCCCTCATACGGGCTCCAACATGTCGTCTCCACACTAAACACTATAAACTTCAGTGATACCTTTTGACGAATAACTCGTGTTCGGAATATCGTACATCCCCGAAACCTTGGTACGTTGGTTCTTTATTACTCTTCTACGATATTTTAATTTTTTTGACTCAATTTATTGAATGGTAAGCGATTTTATCTTTCACTTGCGTGATAATTAAGCATACTTGCGTGACGTGAAAACCACCAATGTTCGAAATATTTGTCAATTACGCGACAAAGGTGCTTCTTGGGATGGGTTTCCTGTGATTTTAAACCTTAAAAAGAATGAAATAACAAGAAAAACAATATTTCTTGTTTAGTATTTAGGCAGTGTATTCTTATCGTCCTTTCATCAAATTCCTAGTTCTAAAGTAAGGTTTATTGATTCAAGAAGGGTTTTTACAAAGAGCCTCGTTTTCATGTTAAAGGTCACGTGACTTGCAAACATATGTATCGATCATTCTTCATGACGTGTTTCATATATGTTGTTAATGTATCGAGATTTTGGTAGATTTTTATAATGATTTAACATTATTATTCAATCAAAATATTTCCTCGTTTCTGATTGGTTAAAACAACACGCATGATTCAGCACAACCAGCTGCTGTTGACCAAATATTGAACCAATGACGTCAAAATTGCAGCCCGCTAAAAATTGTTGAAGCAATGACGTCAAAATGACGTCAAAAGTGCAGCCAGCTGCAGATTATTGAACCGTTGACCGAGAAAACCTGGCATCAAGGCTGTGTTATTTCGGTGAGCGGAAAAACAAAAAGCGAAATGGCGAAACTCCTTCAAGAACAGGGAAATATTTTGAATGAATAATAAAGCAGTTATTGAATTCGGTTTTCGTAGGATATGAAGAATTCTGCAGATCTCGGAGGGTGTTATCCACCTCAGCCTTCGGCCTCTGTGAATAACACCCTCCTTGATCTGCAGAATTCTTCATATCCTACCCAGCCTCATCGTAGACACTCTTATGAGTCTTATTCTTTGGCCATTTCAACTTCTGTAAAAATAACAAACTGCGGTTATAAACATAACCTAACAACGCATATTGTAAAACTTTTCATTTATGAACTTGAAGTTTCGTATGTTCCAACATACATCTTTAGAAGTAACGGTTACCTAAACTACAATAAATTTAAACACGAAGGCTAATACCAGGAGGGAGGTGGTGTCTTCAAGCAAATCAGTGGCTTAGTCATAACTACCAGTGTGACGTCATGTCACATATCGGTGATTTTCGATATGGCGGCCAAATTTTTTGATTCGTTAACTGAATGAAATGTGAAAATTTCTAACTTTTTGAGGATTCGATTACTTTGTTCAATGTTACCCAGAATTCAAAATATATGAAAGACTTCTTTGCAGTAATTTTCGGTAGGATAAGTTATTCGAAAGCCTCATATTGTGAGTAGAAACATACTAACAAGTGCCTGAGACGTCGACAAAGTTTAATGGCTTGACAACGTTTTTCCGGAGCCCACGCAGAAATGCGGAGATGTCCTGAACCCAGAATAGGAGGTTTGGTACATAGTATATTAAGGACGTTCGCGCCCATTGCTACTGTGCATCTCTAGTGCGCACGCCATTCATTGGTCACGCGCGTGCCACGTCATTTTCAAGCGCGCGCACGGATTCGAAAACTCAACAAAATATAGGGCTGATGACGTTTGCGTTAACTTTGTGTGCGAATATCTTTTGTTGGATGCTCGGTGACCCCCACTTTTTTTCGGCAGATCACTTCCTTTTCTGATTCTTTCCATTATACTAAAAAACCAAAAAACATCTGTACGTGGGAAGTTTTAATTATTTCTCATATACTATTCAAATAGGGCCGAATTGGTACGTGGATACAGGTGTGCGTGACTTAGAAGTTGTAATTTTTAAGGCTAATTTTAGCTGATTTAATGACATATGCAGCAAAGATCTATCAAATAGGCCTATGTATGCTGTGTTAAACACACATAACTTAGATATGATTCTTCAACTTAAATATATCCCGATAGTAATGAATCCGGCCAGAATCGCCTCGAATGACTGGAAATCCTAGAAATGCTATGGTCTGAGCTACGCCTTATCTTCAAAACGAGTTCGGTGACCCCCGATTTTTTTTACGTTTTTAATCTAATCTTATCATTTTCTACCTGCAGTCAAAGTTTTAAAAAAATCTGTGCGTGGGAAGTTTTTGGGCGCGAACGTCCTTAAGTTTTCTCTGCGCTGAGAATTAAACCTTCAGTACTTATGGTTCGTCTCAACAATCCCTTCAAAGTTAATGGAATGGCATTTGGAGAGCGACTTCACAATACCTGGCCACGATTGCGTAACATTGAACGCTTGCTCCCGTAGTCCCGCAGTGGTGTTGTATATAGCGATATTCACTGTTTACAAACAAGTCTTTTGACATTTAAATTTTGCCAACCACAGAACAAAAGAATCCTTTGTTTCGAGAACCAATAAACCTTCGGTTGGCACATTAATGACAATAGGAGACGTAACGATGAGTATCGCCATTTTATGGGTTGATGAACGTAAGACGAGTAAAACTATTGCTATGAAAGTAAGACGAGTAAAACTATTGCTCCCGCAGTCCCGCAGTGGATAAAATGAATATTAAAACTCCGAGTTTCGGCTCATTGATTGTTGAACGAAGTATTTTCAAGTGTAACGTGCTTGTTTCGGCTGATGGATTTTAGAACGGGGTATAGCAAAGATATTTGTTTACAAACATTGTTTTTGTTATTTAAATGTTGAAAACGTTAAACAAAAGAACTCTTTGTTTCACCAGCCAATAGTTTTCCGGTTGGCATATTAATAATAATAGGTGACGTATATTCATGTGTAGCACGCTTGTTTCGTGTATACATTAAGTTTTTCTCGTCTGTTTCCATATGCAAATATTTATTGACTGCGGGACTACGGGAGAAGGCATTTAATGTCACGCAATCATGAACGGGTATTCTAAAAGTTAGCCCTTCAGGAGCACACAGGCAGTCTTCTACCCCACAAAATTTTAAAACACAAGCTTTCAACCACCTAACAGCTGGTAAACATAGACCCTCTTGACCTTTCACCAATCGAACAAAATTTAACACGCGAGAAATCAAACCGACATGTACCTGCATGTACGCCCTCGCACTCAAAAGGATTGTTAAGCAAAATGGCTCATCGCATTGAGAAAAACTAACAATGGCTTCCTATTATGAGGTACTTCTGTTGAAAACTTGAAAAGAAAACGGCGGGCGTTTTGGGTGGCCTTTCCTTGACCGGACGTCAAGATGGCGGTAACCCCACTTGAACCGATTTGATTTCAACAAAATTTGGAACAAAAAACGCACACAAAACAACAACAAATTGTACTCACAGACAATATCCACTACAAAGCTTGCACATTTACGCCAAATTAGTAAATAATTGCGCATTAATAGCTTGTATTATCCTCTTTTTCTTTGAATTCAGTGGAGTCAGGACGCCAAATCCGGGCAAGCTGATCGAAGTTTCGACTTGTTGCTATGTGACGTCACACTGGCAGTGATGAGTCGGTCTCTGACAGATACTCGAAAACAATAGAGTCACCCCCTCCCTCCTGGCTAATACCAAATAAGGGAAGCAATGACAATGAAAAAGTAAATGAAAATAAACAGACCTAGTTAAATTTGCTGGAAAAAAATATAAATGGCTAGTAGAGAAGAAGTTTCTCACTGCCAACATTTTCATTAAGCGCTGGTTTCAAATCGCGAATCAACAAGGTTTCCTTAATTCTACAGGGGGGTCTCGAAAACTAAGACCTCGAAAACAAAGACCTAAGACCAAAGACCTCTCGAAAATTAAGACCTCGAAAACTAAGAACCCGTTCGAAATTAACTTTGACACCTTTACCAGCAATAGCCATCTTGGATCTTCCGCCCTATTTTAACGGTTTGATAAAACCGACTGAAAGTCTTATGGTGATTCAGTTATGGTATTGTAGGCCTTGAATGCCGTTCTCTTTATAACACAAAACAAAAATCAGATACAATCGCAATCACAATCCCCTAGAAAACGAAGACCCCTCAAAACAAAGACCCCCCTAGAAAACGAAGACTCCCTCGAAATGATATCCGTGAGAAGAAAGATGATCGATCCCACAATGCTTCCTTGGGTCGCGTACTGATCGTTTTAAATCGACGGCATGGTCAATTAAATCTAGCAGAAAAAAAATTCGATTAAATAAAAATAAAATATTCATTTTGCCCTGTGCAAGCACTCCGGTAAATCTTACAGAAGTCGTAATAATATATTTACAGCAAGTCTTGTCAAGGTCTTACAAAACTAAGACCCTCGAAAACGAAGCCCAAAGACCGAAGACCCACTCGAAAAAAAAAAAAGAAAGAAAAACAAGGAAATATGTGAATTTTACTTTTTTGCCAACGTTTATGTCTTAATTTTCGTAATTTGTATGCGGTGAATGAAACTCCACACCAACGATTGAAACGAAAAAGAAAAAGAAATAGATGCAAATATGTGATTTCCCCTGTCTTGTCAACGTTCCCACCCCATCATGTCTTCCATTGTACGTAAGATGCGCTGCCGGGAGAGCTGCCTGGTTCTCTGATTTCTAAACGCGAGTGAGTTCCCGAGATACTACTGAATATGTCTCGGTTTCCGTTACAAATCCTACACTCAGTTGATTGCAGAAATAGATGCAATTAATTTTGTCTTTCTTTTTTCTACTTTTTGTCAACTTTCACCCCTAACTTTCATAGGTGACAGCATTAACGAGGGAGTTTCCGGGAAACCAACAAACCTCAGCCGACCACCTCATACATCTGGCGTGAACTGTAAAGATAAGTTGAATTCGCTAGGAACCCGTAAAATGGAGGATCAAAAATTCTTTATGGAACAAGTTTTTGCAAATGATAAGAATGCGATGCTAGAATCAGAAGATAAGCATCAACTGGAAACCCCTTTGAAAACAGCTCGGCCCTTATTAGATGAGGAGGAGAAGCGGCTGACGGCTACCTCGTCGCCACAGTTTGGTGCCTACCTTTCCAATAACGAAAAGATGATGAGGAGGTCGATGATCAGAAATGCAACAAAGAAAGCTGGTAGGCCCACCGACAAAATGGGAAACGATTTGAGGTCTTACACAAACCAGTAGGAGACAGTAAATAATAAGCTCACTCGGCAGAAAGAAGCAATAAGTGGAAAGGCAAAAAAGCAAGAGTGATTTGACGAAGCTTGAGTTTGTTCGTGACGTGTGAGAGCAAGTTGGCCAACAGCATCATCTTAAGCTCCAATTAGCTATTTCAGTGCGGATTGAGCGAAGAGTATGAGCTGGCGGACCAAGTGCATTACTTGTCAGTTAATCCTGAAGTATGGTTTGAGTGGCCTGTAGAGAAACGAATGGAATACACTAGAAAGTTAATGAACTTAAAGTAGCCGATGTTGTAAAAAAGAAGGTTATCTCATAAGATAAACACCACGGAAAGGAAGACACAGAACAAAAATGGAAGGAATTCTCTGGGGATATCCAATCAATCTATTCCCTTCCAGATCTTTCAGTGGATCTTGTGACGACAGTCGTAAAGGAAGCAGAGAAATTGCTGAACTGTCTCAATTTCGCTCAAAGAATGCCCTCCTTGAATCCCACAGACCCTAAGACAAAGTACCTCGTGGCTGCAAAAGACGCTAAAAGAGGCATGTATGAGTGTCTAGTTCATCACGACCACGTCACGTGCAAATGCCCTTGTAACAAATAAATGGCCTGTGCAAAACAAACAATCTTTGCGTTGCAGAAAGAGCAAACTTGTTGGAGGAGCACCTTGATTTTCTTTTGTGTAAAGTCCAACCACAGCATTAACACGAGGCGTAAAAGTTTTGTTGTTAGCGGTTTAATCACAATTGAATCACAACAGCTACTGAGTGTTACCTATTTTTGCTGACGATAACTTCCTAATTTTCTTTAGTGGTTATTCGTTTATCTGAACTGTTAGAGATGCCGTGACTCCAACATTGGACATTTTTGCTGTTGTTGTTATTTTTGAAAAATTGTTATATTCTCATATAGCTTTGAGGTTTCATTAAAACTAATGCTTTAAGCTATTGTTTCGTTCAATTGGTTTATTGCAACTGGTTTAAGGTAGCATCCCACCCCAAATGACCGTTTTGCGTCCGTACCGTTTCAAGGCGAGACTTTAGTTAAAAAGTCCGACAAACTATATATTTTCTGAAAGCTTAATAAATGAAGATTAGCATACCGTATTTATTGAAAGAAAAAAGATAAATGTTTTAAAAATATAGCGATCGTTTTGCAAAAGTACATGACTTGCAATATTCAGTTGCTTTGCAGTCGGAAGTGATCAAAAGGAAGAGACAAACATTGCGCCGAGTTCTTAACACCTTTGTCTCAAAAACCGTGTCGGCGAATTTTGATATCTTGCCTGGTTTGTTTTTTACGCCCGGTTAAACTTTGGGGTTCGAAAAAATATCGCTCCTGTTCCTTCATTTGTTTATAACTCTAGAAAGAACGGAAAAAACAAAAACTCGGACATAGTTTTTGAGCTACATTACATAGGAATATTCTCCCCAAATTTGAGCTAAAACGGTTGAAAATTCGCTGCACGCGAACTTAAAACGTGCGCCCAATTTCTTAAAATATAGTTTTGAGAAAAAGAGCAAAATAGTTTCAGAGACGTTCTTCCGGTTGAACGACAAGGTGTGAAAGTAATCACCTGCGGTTTACAAACAAACAGCTCAACTTACTTCATAACAATAGCGTTCAAATGCTAACGAGACAAGATGTCATTTTTTTTTTCCGCGCAGGAATTTTACTCTTTCAGTTCCACCAGGCATCGCTGTTGGTGGCTCGCTACGAAGGTAAGTTGTTACTGTAGAATTGAGAGTGTTTCATCCCAGTTTCTGGAGTTTTCATTCCTCTGATCGGTATTTTGTATTATGAATAGGCCAAAACAACGGTAGAAATGCCTAAAGAAACGAAAAGGGGAAAAAGGTAACCGGGACAAATATCACCAGGATTAAGAGGCGAAGCCGAACTCGCAAGGGAGGGAATCACGTACCTATCACTGACTCCAGTGAAACAGAAACTCCCAAGGCAGTTATTCTTTCTGAGATGCGAGCAGCTGGGTAAGAATGGTAATAAACTGGATGGGAAACAATACAATTGCTTTCTGGTCTATATGATCAGCACTGATGAATACAGCCACAAAATTTACCGCCACACAATTGCCCGGCACAACTTCTTCGAACTTGTGCTGCGTATAATAAGACCCTTTGTCGCTAGCGGCAAGTTTGTCAGCCCAGTCCGTGTCGATGCCAAAACAGTTTCCTGTTTTTTTCTTTTTACTGCTCTTCTTGGCACGAAAGGGCAGCTCGATCGCTTTCGCTTTTTTCTTCAAGACATGGCAACAGCGCGAAAATATTGTTGCGTGGTCTAGCCGTGACAAAATCGCGTGTCGAAACAAAGATGGTATGTAAGATAATAATGATGCGTTGACAGATTGTTACATTGTACAATTAGTGAAGAAAACACTATTTTGCCCACAACTTCCCGTAGAAACAATATTTTTTCGAAATTTCTTGTTTAAAATAAAGATAGGAGCAAGGTCTATCTTGCTCGTAAAATATTTTTTCCCCAAAATGGTCACATTTGGGGTGGGATACTACCTTAAAGTGCATATGACATGAAAAATATTTTCTGCTAATTTGAAAGGCCTTTCAAAATATAGAAGAGTGGCGTTATTCTTTTTGAAATAACTTTTTTCGTTTCAGAGATATTGATGATTTTCTATTATGCAAATTAGATCAATGATGACGTCATATTGTTTGCAACTAAATATGGTAAAATACTGAATAAACAATATCTCTAGAAATATTAAAGCAGTGTTCTTGAAACTTGGCATCATAAATGTGCATCACAAAAGAAACAAAATGACACCCTTAATGCTGTTGCCATAGCAACTCTTTCGGTTCCAGTCTCTTTCTGTCCAAAAAACAAATATCCCCCTTCACAACCCCTGAAGTGATACAAAGCGTGCTACTTTGAGCAGACACAGTTCCCATATTGTCTTAACTCCCATCAAAGATTGTGTGGGGTCAAGAGAAAATGATGGGACAGAGAGGGCCTTGAGATATGTCAATTCCACTAAAGTTATTTTAGGCTGCCGGGAACAGCGGGAGTGCACTTCCTTTTACGTCCGCACGATACCATTCTTTTGGTGACTTAGAAACGGCGGTCCACAGAGAAATACGTCGATAGAAGTGGCTTTTACGGGTATATTCGAGAGAGATGGTATTTCTAGATGGATAAATCAAAGTCACAACTTGCGGGAATAAAATGGCTTATGCAGACGGGCGGAAATGCAGTTCTGAGTGGTCAACAAAGACAACAAAACGTTCCGACCGGACATGTTATATAGGTCGTGGCGGCTGTGATGCACTGTGACTTCTATAAATGGAGTTTACTCGAGCCCTAGACTTGGACATTGATATTGGCAACGACAATGAGATTTTCTCCTCGCATTAAAGATTGAAAGCTTACACTAGTGAAAATTAACGAAAGGTGAAGGTTGACGTGGCATGAGCATGATCAATGGAAGATGACACCTCCGTCTTTGCCAGTTTCCTTTGTTAGAAAAGCAGTCAGAACAACTGAGTTATCCCTTTCGCTCAGTTCAGTGTACTTTGGTTGCTGGTTTAAAATCATTTTTTGCCGCTTACATGGGAGTAATTTTGTCGTTAAATTGAAAATTATTTCACTTCAACGTTGTTCTGTTTCTCTGTGAATTCCAAATTACTTCTGCACGGGTTTCTGTCGCTGATCGCTTTGCTCCAAGCTACAGGAGTTTTTTGGCGCCGTAACAGTATTTACAACTAGGTCAGCTCTTACATTCCCATGATTGCCATGCTTTTAGTTGTTTAGTCCCTGTGCCGGCATTCAAACTTATAACATCATTTCTCTCATCATCATCATCATCATCATCATCATCATCATCATCATCATCATCATCATCATTTATTTGCCTTTATATTACAATAGTTCAAAATAAATAAATAAATAAATAAAATAAATAATAATAATAACAATAATAATATACAGCAAGTTGTTAGGCGAGGAGACCTCAAGAAACCCCCAGGCTTATAGGAGAGGCCACCTCAACATCACAATATTAAACAAGATAAGGGCTGCGAAGGAGTGCGGCAGAAACTAACTCAGAAACTATTTTAGTAAAAACTCTAGCACTTTGTTTTTAAACGTAGGAAAGCTTGACAAATTGGTAATAGAGGCAGGAAGACAGTTCCAGACCTTAGGTCCTTGGTAAAGAATAGTGAATTTCTTGATGTTGGTACGACAGGGATGCACACGATAATTACCAGCTGTTCTTGTGTCATATTTATGGACTTGACTGTTTGTCATAAACAGATTGAGGAAAAGTGGAGGCAGTAGATTATTGTGGTAGCAGAACATGAATTTAGCAATATCGAGGGTATTGATTTGGAAGATATCTAAAATTTTCAGTTTGGTAAAAAGAGGAGCAGTATGTGCTCGATATTCTGAATTCGTAACAGCTCGCACCGCCCGCTTTTGTAAAGAATAAATTCTGTTTAAATTAGATACGTAAGTGGACGACCACGTAGAGTTACAATAAGTAATATATGGATAAATTAATGTATAATACAGCATGAGTTTAGTCTTACAGGATAAATAGAAACGCGTCCTGGATAAAATACCAACTGATTTAGCGATTTGTTTACAAACAAAGTTTATGTGATGTTTCCAGGTAAGGTGTTCGTCTAGATACACTCCAAGAAATTTAGTTACATTACTTTGGGTTAGAGGCTGACCTCCAAAGGAGAGAGAAAAACTGTGATTGACTCTCCTCTGACTCGGACTAAATATAACATAATTAGTTTTTTGGGTATTAATCGAGAGCTTATTGCATCTTAACCAAACATCAATATTTAGTAACTCATTATTAAGCACATTCTCCAAGTACTTTGGATTAGAGTGTGAGAAAAAGATACTAGTATCGTCAGCAAAAAGCAGAAGTTCAGTTAATTTAGAAGCTCTAGGAAGATCATTTATGTATAATATGAAGAATAAAGGGCCTAGGATGGATCCTTGAGGAACCCCACACTTAATGGTCTGCGTTGAAGAACATGTTTGATTAATTTGGACAAATTGCCGACGGCAAGAAAAGTAGCTTTTAATCCACTGCAGAGCCACATCACGGATGCCATAGTGCTCCAGCTTGGTAAATAAAATTTGATGGTCAAGAGTATCAAAAGCTTTGGAGAGATCAAGAAAAACACCTACAGTGGTTTCGCGCAGGTCAATTGCCGAAGAGACTTTATTTATCAGATGAATTAGAGCATGGGACGTTGAATAGTTTTTCCGAAATCCAAACTGGCAGTGGTATAATATATTATATTGCTCGACGAATTCAGTTATGCGATTGTACATTACTTTTTCAAAAAATTTTGAAAAGTTGGACAACAAAGAAATAGGTCTGTAGTTTGTGAAAAGACTAGGATTATTTGCCTTGTAAATTGGAATCACTTTAGTAAGTTTTAGTTTATCAGGAAAGGTGCCTTTTTGTAAAGACAGATTTATGATGTTAGTCAGAGGTGCGGAGATCAAGTGAAATGAGTGTTTAATTATACGCATTGAAATATTGTCATAGCCGGGGGCCTTCCCCGAGGCAAACATGCTACAAATACTTTCCAGCTCAGCTGGGTTGGTAGGTTTCAGGGTGATAGGAGGAAGATTAACATCACTAATAAAAGAACTAGCAGAGGAATTAACGGCGCGTATTTTACCAGCTAAGCTGGGACCAATGTTAGTAAAGTATTTACAAAATTTATCAGCAATTTCCTCGGGATCCGTTATTGTTTTACCTTCAGATTCAAATGATGAGGGAAAAGGTGCTCTACATTTACGTTTATTTATAACCTCATTAAGCAATTTCCAAGTTGTTCTTAGGTCATGTTTGGCGCTCTCGAACCTAGTATCATAGTATTTACGTTTTGCGAGACGAATTAGATGATTCAGTTTATTTTTGTAGGTTTTATAGATTCGTTCATTGGATAAAGAGGGTGATCTAATAAATTTTTTATACAGTCGGGATTTTTTGCTAATAGATTTTAAAAGTCCAGGGCTGATCCAAGGGGAGCTGCGGTTGTTCCGAAGCTTACCTTTAATGGCCTTTAAAGGGAAGCAGGCATTGTAGATTCTCGAGTATTCATCGATAAAATTATTGTAAGCTATATTGGGATCTTCGCTGAACGCTAGTCTCCAAGCCTGACCCTCCCAGGTGTTTGTTATTGCATTCCTGATCAAAATTATTTCTGTCACTGGTCGTCCCACTTTGAGCTGTTTCCAAGTTATTTCTCTCGCTGGTTGCTTCGCTGCGAGCTGGTTTGTCACTGTACTGCTATTTAACATTATTTCTGTTGTTGATCACCTCCATCTCCGAGCTGTTATTTTGTTGAATTATTTTTTAGGCTGATCGCTACACTCCGAGTTGTTTTATCCGCGATGTTAAGGTTCAAAATAAACTTCTATCGCATGATTCAAAATTGCTTTGTTGAGGTATAGTATTCAAATTGATTTCTGTCACTGATCACAAGGCTTCGAGTTGTTTTGGTTCCGTCCTGGATTCGAAATATTTTAGCGACCCTCCAAATGGTTTTGCAGCTCGACCATTGTTACTCCTCCAGCTGGGTTGAGAGCAATTTTGTCGCTCGGTTCAAAATAGTTTATCCGCCAAACTAGTTTTGTTCGGTGTGCTAAGATTTCTTTTGTCGATGCGTTCAGTGGTACAATATCGAACAGTACTATACTTCTCTGCATGTTGTTTACACTTAACAAATGAAAGCAATTAAATTCTTTCTTGTTTTCGTCGCTGTTTTCTTTGGTTCAAGTTCTCGGAAGACAAACATTGATATTCCATCATGCCCCCTAGCGTTTTTATTCCAAAGAGGTTGTGGTTCTTTAGCCGCTTCTATTGACGAAACGTATTTCCACGCAGACCGTTCTTTTAAAATTCCCAGATCAACGGATGAAAGGTATCATGCGGACGTCTGGGGAAATAGACTTCCGTTTCCGCCTAAAGCTAAAAATAACCTTAGTGGACTCGACATATCCCAGCCAACGCCCTCAATGTCCCTCTCTGTCCCATCATTTCCTCTTGGTGAGGTAGATGGTTCTTGGTTTAAGACAGAAACTGAGAATTTCAGTTTTTATTAAGACAGCACCAGTGCCCAAACTGTTGTCATGGCAACAGCATTAAGGGTGTCATTTTGTTTCTTTTTTGATGCACATTTGTGGTGCCAAGTTTCAAGAACACTGCTTCAATATTTCCAGAGAAATCGTTTATTCAGCATTTTGTCACTCTTCAGTTGCAAACAGTATGACGTCATCACTGATCTAATTTGCATAATAGAAAAATGTTAGTTACCGACTCCGTGGGGATCTAAACGCTCCTCATCAAACATAATAGATTGACAGTTTTCTCGCCTTTCCTGCATTTCGACCAATGGTATTTCACTTCGCCCAGGCGAAGCAGAAATGAAAAAATACAGAGATCAAGGCAGGCTCACTTTCTTGGCGCCTCTTCACCAGGTTCTTCCCGCCGGATCGCTTTCCTATTCACCGCTCGCGTGCGACTTAAAGGTGAGCCTGCTCGCAGGCTAGCCTCACCACCTCCTTTTGCCCCCCTCCCCCCCCCCTGTTTTTCGCATTCCTCTCCAGTTTCGTTTCCTCAGTTCGCGTAGTTTTTTTTCGCACTTCCTCCCAGTTTCGTTTCAATCGCGTAAGTTTTTGGAAACGCCTGCTACGCAAGGCTAGCGTGACACACCGTGTGACACGTGCTTCCGTAAGTACGGGAGCCAAACTAAGTCACGTGTTCCAAACATTGGGCTGGCGATCGGCTAATGTTCACTGAGAGTCGATAACAGAGAATTCTGTACGTTAGCTTTATTAACAATAGCACAGTCCACGTAAAGTGCATGAGATGATGCGAATACCTGGTTTAAACATCATGCTGCAAGTTGGTTCGTTCAGTTTACTAAATTCAAACGTTTATGGAATGCGGAAGTAAAATGCTAAGAATGATTTTTGCTGGAGGAATAAACGGCCCATTTTTGCAGGGCGATACAAATGGATAATTTCGATACTCGATAAAATCGAATATAATCGATATTTACACTAATTAATCAGTTATTAGCAGAGCTTAGGCGGCCTGAAGGGCAGCCAAGCGGAGCTCCATAGTTATAGAAACAGAACCACATGCATGCATAGAAATAGGAACCCATGCAACTCTTTTCTCATGGTCAAAATGGCTAGCGGCATGCGTCACGGGCGCGTGCGCCCAACGGCGACGACGACGACGTCGCAAAACATGGTGGCCATCTAGCCAATACCATGTCATGCAGTCTTGGATTACAGCATATATCTTTGATATTTGACATCCAAATTAACAGACGATAGCGGAAGTCGATCTAACGTTTTTAATACAGGGTTGCACTGAAGTAAAAAAAAAACAAATAAGCAGAAAGCAAGAATTAGCAGGCAAAAATGAAGTAGCGAAAGAGAGCGGGCCAGCGCTGACGAAGGAGGTGAAACAGCAGAAACACTACTCGACAATGCCGTGAATTATGTCGAGTCAGGGGCCAGAGAAAGGAGATGAAACAATACCGAACACTGCCATGAAGCAAAGCTAACGAGGGCTATAGGAAAGAAGGCGAAATACCTGGGACTTTCCCAAAGTTTAAATTCGCGCGTCAAGATGCTGTGTAGCCGTGCAGGAAAAGTTACATGGTCAGGTGATCACAAGAGCTAGAGATCAAACGTGTCTGTGTGTAAAATTACAAAACAGTGAACATAGCGGGAAAATGTAGTTGATTTTTTGATCAGTCTTGAAGATTACTTCAGCTCAATCTTCGCAACTTTTGCTGCAAGTTTCTGCCTGACGGAAGATTTACACTGGCCGAAGTGAATTGCCAACTTGCGGTAAGTGAAGGTTAATTTGTTGTGGCTTTCGCTATGAAAATTATGAAGGTGCCTCGCTCGGTGAGATAAGCTTATTTTCCATAGGAATCATTTTTAAAGTCTTCTTTATTTGAAGCCATGCTGTGAGACATTTTATAATTTAAGAATTACATCGTTATAATTTCACACTCGGCAATCACGCGGCAGCGAGTCGCTTTGGGGTTGCACATGTACATGTAAACAAACTGAGCTTAAGTTTTCCAGACAATTTTTGTCAACAACTAATATCACCTAACGTCCAAAGATAACCAAAACTGTATGTCTTAATACTGCCTTGTGAGTTTTGAGTTTTTCTGTGTTATTTGGCACTGCCACTTCGTAGACTGCTAAAATTCCCGGGTAAAATCTCTGAT
>JAHPZR010019869.1:22500-35000 GCA_019787425.1 Platygyra sinensis
TTTTTTTTTCTTTGGATTTCAAAACTATGTTAACTAAACACTAAGTGACCCAAGTTTTAATCCTTGATTTAAAAAAGGCACCTGTTTATTTTAACTGGAACTTTCCTATTTAATGATCCGCCATTACTAAATTTAAGTTCTTGAGAGAGCTGGATCGAGGAGAAGATGACGTCAAAGGCTCACTAGTTTAAGAATGCAATGCGTGTGTACGCTGCAGAATTAATATGCAGCACGGGAGTTTTGGGCTTTCACACTTTTAAACTCGCACTTTGCATACATAATAAGCTGTGTTCACACGCTGAAATTTTAAGCTCGTGAGCCTTTGACGTCACTTTTCCCGGATCCAACCCTCTGAGATCAAATCGGTCAGGTTTGAACGTGAGTAATGGCGGATCGTAAAATCCAAAACTTATACTCAAAGTAAACAGCCTTTGGATAAAAATGAAAGGTCAGAATTTTGCCAGTCAAGTGTTAAGCAGACACACTTTCAGAATCTCAAGGAAAAAAGGAAGTGATTTTTTTGATCACAGGGGCACTTTAAGAACGGGGAAATATTTTAAATGGATAATAAAGCAATTATTGAATTCGGCTTTCGTAGGATATGAAGAATTCTTCAGATCTCGGAGAGTGTTATCCACCTCGGCTTTGGCCTCTGCGGATAACACTCTCCGAGATCTGCAGAATTCTTCATATTCTTCTCAGCCTCATTCAATAATTGCTAAGTATACAAACTTTCACAAAAAGAAACACGAAGTGAGCGCGTGTTTTCTTCGTTTGCTTGGATTGGCGCGTGGATGTCGTGGTGTCGTGGATGGTCGCATGATGCTGCTGTCGCTCTCGCTCTCGCCGAGTTTCTTCGTTTTCCTGATACTAACGACATTGGTAACGAGAGAAAATATTGAAGACAAACAACAAGACGGCGAACTAACTTCTGTAGCACAAAGAAATTAAATTCAACGGTCCTTGGAAGATTTCTGGCTCCAAAAGATCGGTTCAAAATCTCGACTGCAATCTTCGGGTCGCGGCAAAGCGTATCTGGCTTCGAGAATCCCTTGCACTTCAAACGACACAAGAACTCAGCAGCTTAGCCGCATTATTTTGGGTGGAGATATACACAAAAACCCAGGACCTACAAAGATTAAAACCCCAAAGCATCTTTGCAACGAATGCGGAAAGGTCGCTTTAATCAAAAGGCTTTGCTGTGTGCTGAGTGTAAAGTCTTGTCACACGCTTCGTGCCTTGGACTTAATAAAGCGGGATACAAATTTTACTCGGACTGTTTGGACGTAAAGTGGACCTGTACCTGGTGCTCGCCTCCATTCAGATACGCTAATTTGTCCGCAGAAGAAACACACGAACCTAACATCCCAGGAATAAATGTATCTACGAACATTGACAACAACAACCAAGACCGACTTGCATATAAGGACCCTTTCAACTCTCTTGGGAACTCCATCCTTGAAGAAAGAAAGAATGATGCCAGCGGAGCTTTCATTATGCACTCGAATATTAACAGCGTGCAAAATACATCTGAAGAGCTTAAAATACTGAATTCCTCGCTTAAGGCGCTCGTACTAGTTATATCTGAGACTAAAATTGACGAGTCTTATCCCAGTGGCCAATTTAGTCTCCCTGGATATCACATGTACAGGAAAGACAGGAAAAAAGGCAGCGGTGGACTGATAGCATACTTCTCGACAGCGTTGGCTTCTAGAAGACTAGCACTACCAAAGTCCAACAAGACTCTAGAAGCAATCGCTGTCGAGTCTAAAATAGGAAGGAACGATGTACTATTTCTCTCAATTTACAGACCTCCCAAGCAAAAACCAGGGAACGAAAATACTTCATATATGCGTAGAGTCGAGGAGGAATTGAACGACCTCTGTCAATGGGCGAGTTTTCAAAAGCAAACTATTGTAATCCTAGGTGATCTGAATACGAACCGAATGAAGCCAAACTACGGCGAAGGAAAGATTCTTAAGGATTTGGAGGAAGTTAACAGCTTAAAATGCATGATAGAGGAACCACCTAGAATCACGACTAACTCTGAGACACTACTGGACGTAATCTTAACGAATGCTCCTAAAATGTTCAAGAAATGTGGAACTTACGAACCTGAAATTAGCGATGAAAGTTCGGATGCACAAGACCAAAACGATTACCTTCAGACAGACAAAGAAAACAGATTTTGAGGAGCTCAATAGGGACCTGATTGACGCTCCGTGGCACGTGGGAGATATCTTTAGTAACAGCGATGAGAAGTATGACTATTGGAGGGCGCTATTTGAGTCAATTGTGGATAAACATGCACCCATGAAAAAGAAAAGAGTAAGAGAGAAGGATATTCCATACATGACGGCAGAGTGGAAGCAAGCAATAAGGAACAAGAGAAAGTACGCGGTTCACTTTGCAAAGAACCGACTGTTGAGAATTTGGAATTGAAGAAGAAATATAGGAATATCGCTACGCAGGAACGCAGAAAGGCAATAAAAGCTTATTGGCACAAGAAATCAGAAGAGCTCAAATCTAGACATACTGAGTTCTTTAAAGCCTTCAGACCGTTTTTAGCACTAAAACAAAAGACTCTAATTTGATAAGCTTACAATCGGATGGAGGCATATTAGAAAAGGACCAGATCGTGGTGGCTGAACGACTGGCTAGTTAATTCACTGATGCTGCTGCAAGAATTGGAGGGGAACATGTTAGTAGACTGACAGAGAGAGACCACAACAATCACAGCAGCGTCATGGAGATAACAAAAGTTTACAAAGACGACCATTTCGATTTTGGAATCTTAAGGGAAGAGCAAGTACAGGATGCCCTTAAAAACATCAATCCCAAGAAGAGCTGTGGCTGGGACCCAGGAATACCTCCCAAGCTTCTCAAGAAGGTAGCCAACGGAGTAGCGCCGTCTCTAACAAGCCTCTACAATAACTGCATCAAACTGAGCCAGTGGCCTACTGCCTGGAAGAGGGGAGAATGGACTCCGGTTTTCAAAAAGGGAGACCGTCAAGACGAAAAGAATTACCGTCCGATCACAACTCTTCAGTGTCTGTGTAGATAAAATATTTGAACACTAACTCAGTAAGCAGATAGTAGGTCACTTCGACCCAACCTTGTATCAAAGAATGACGGCGTACAGAAGACAGCATAGTTGCGAAACAACTCTGCTGACATTACTTGAGGAGTGGAAACAGTCTGTGGATAGTAAAGAGATCGTGACAATCCTATAAACTGACATGAGTAAGGCGTTTGACTCCTTATGCCATCCTCTCACTATAAAGAAATTAGATGCTTACAGATTTGGTAGCAGCTCGTTGGATTTGATTAGATCTTTCTTCGATAAGAGGCTCAACAGAGTAAACATTAACGACCACATAAGCGAATAGAAAACAATGGAACGTGGCTGTCCCCAGGGTACGGCACTTGGACCACTATTGTGAATATGTTCCAAAACGACATGCAGTATCATGTAAACGAGTCGAATCTGACAATGTACGCAGACGACCATCAACTGTATGCAACTGGAAAAACCCACGAGGCTGTCGATTCAGATCTGATGAGTCAAGGAAGACAAGCACTAGCGTGGTACAAGAACAATTTTCTCCTCGCTAACCCTGAGAGGTTCCAATCCCTATCCATCAAACCAAGAAATATCGATGCCGCGAATGGCGACAGAGCTCTCTACATTGACAACCAGGAAATCAAAAAAACGGAACAAAAAAGTTGCTAGGCGTCTACATCGACGAAAATCTTAACTTTGCAGGTCATATTAGTGACCTGTGCACTAGAACCAGCCAAAAAGTAGGAGTACTGGTGCGTTTGCACAATCTAATTCCATGTAACGCCAAGTTTACATGGTACAAGAGTGCCATATTACCACATCTAACTTATTGCCACCTTATATGGAATTTTTGTGTGTCATCCGAGTCATCCGATATAAATCAAAGACGGAAACGTATGAAGAACTTCTCGCTCGTGCTAGGGTACCAACTCCATATAACAGACGTCTACAAGATATTGCTACCCTGATGTATAAGGTTAAAAACAATCTTGCTCCAAGCTGCCTATCACGACTATTCAAAACTAAGAACTCTCAATACTGCCTCAGAAACTGGGACTTCAAAATACCCCGTTTTAACACTACAGGTTATGGTAAACACACAATAAGATATCAGGGTCCATATATCTGGTCCAAACTCAGTAAAGAATTAAGGACGTCGCCAACCCTCGCGCGTCTCAGGCAGCGCGTAAGCTCAAAAACGGCGATTTCAGGCTTAGATGTTGATTTCACTTAAAAAGAGCAAAATGTTCGTTTCACGCAACGCGTAAGCTGAAAAAAGGCGATTTCAGGCCAAGATAGGTTAAACTGTTGATTTCACGGTAACGCTTGACAGCAAAGATGTTGATTTCAGCCCGTAGGCTCCAAAACGGCGATTTCAGGCCTAGATAGGTTAAAATGTAGCCTTTCACGGTAACGCGTGACAGCAAAGATGTTGACTTCACTTAAAGAAAGCAAAATGTTCATTTCACGCAGCGCGTTAGCTCAAAAACGGCGATTTCGGGCCTAATAGTTGATTTCACTTTAAAGCGTTAGCGTTAAGCGGCAAGGATCTCTATTTCACTTAGAAAACAACAAAATGTTAACTGCCTGCAATGTATAAGCTCAAAAATGTAGGGCTGACAGATTAACAATTAGATTAACCCTTCTGTGCAACGTACAAGTCTCCTTACAACTGCATGGCCCCTGATCCCAGAAGTTTAAACACAACAAATCATGCCGAAATGCACCCTGGATTACCGATCTATATTTCAATCGATCGCTTCTTGTTGGCCATTATATCTTGTCTTGTCTTTGAATGGGGAGTAGGTCCTGGGAATAAGGTTGGTGTCTACTTCTATTTGATCCTTACAGCAAGGAGTAGAGTAAGAAACAATTAAAATATAAAATAAAGAGTAAAATATATTTGCCCGATAATTCGGTTTGTAACACAAACCTTCTACGGGGGCTAGAAGAAAATAAATACATAGATTAATGACCGTTACATTTAATTACAGCATAACAGAATATGATAGGCTAACATAAAAGCTAAATTTAACTATTGAGTTTACACAAGATCCGGTACTCTTCACTGGGTTGTCTTCGTGGCCTTGCCTTATTACATTGTCTAGTTCTATACCTGCAAAGTGCCACACCTAAGGCGTGATTGTCACGCCTGCGGATCAAAAAACGTCGATGTCACGCCTACTCACGCCTGTGTTCACAGACCTTTTGCATGCCGCGCGGGGACTGGTCACTGGAGGTATGCGACCGCCATCTTTGATATGGCACATGGCTAATTTGCACTTGTGTTGACCTTTGATCGCCAGCTGAAATGACACCTTACAGTGAAGAAACTTGTAAAACTTTAACCCAAAACTGCTTAGAGGAGTTTATCAAGGAAAAGAAATCGAATCAGAGGATTCAGGCGTTTTTCGTGAAAGATTACGTTCACGATCTTTTTATCACATTTCAACAAGATGAATGTTTTGTTATGAAAGGCGGGAAAATGCTATCGCTCGATGTCTAAATCGGAAAAGCCGCATGAGATAAAAATGATCTTGCAATTCGGCGACTCAGGATCGAACACCGTGTTTAGAAGATGTTCTTGCAAAGCCGGGCAGGGATATTGTCATCAACTCTCGGCTTTACGGCCTACGCGGAGTTGAGTTCTATGAAGGAGAAAGATGGTGTTTGTACTTGAAAGCCCCAGCAATGGCATGTACCTAGAGGTACAAAAATCGATCCGCAACGCTGGATGCAGCTAAATTTTTCAAAACCATCAGTGGGAAAGGAATCAACAAGAGGTGCATCACTCTGCCCTTCACAATGAAAGGATAGAAAATATACTGCAAAGGTTGGTCAAGACAACGTGAACGTAGGCGTTGTTACAATATTTCGGCTGGCCAACACCAGCCTTCTTCAGGATCCTAACTTTCCTATTATTAATGACATCATACCAAGTCATTGTTTTGTGTGAAATGTTTTATGCTGTGAGATAAGGCCTTTGAAACAATTTTTGTCTTTTATTGGCTGCTGGTTGTTTCTGTATTGTTGTATTTTCATTGACAAGTTTACATTTACACAGCAAATGTCTGAAATACATCTGTATGTATCTTGCATTTTAGCTAACACTTGTAATTATTAGTTACTGTGCGATGATTGGTGACTGAAAATTGACCAAAAGTGCAGACTGTCCAGATCTGATTAAGCAGACCAGCCTGATTAATTGGAAATACATTTTGTAGGATTTTAAACGTCTTAATTCTGCTTATCGCTCTCTCTCAACATGTATTCTCAAATTTGCAATTTCCTGAGTCTCTTTTACTTGATCCTCTGAAAACTATCCCAGATTGTTGAGGAAAATAGGAATATTAAGAGTACATCCTAGAAGCTCTAGTAGGTCATTTATTACAAAACCTCTAACAGCCATCACAGTGTCCCTTCTTTCAAGCAATGTGAGAATTCCAGACTGTTTGGTGATTTCCTTGTCTGATAATGCCTCCAGTATACAACTGAGATACAAACATAACACAACCTGAGGGTACAATACCCAACAGCGCTTTGGCTATGGTGGTGCTTTTGTATTGTGAAAAAATATTTCAGCCCAAACGTGTCTCTTTATTGATTGATATAAAATAATCGTATTGTTTAGATCAAGGATCAAAGTAGTTAATTATTGCGCGATCGATTACATCAGACCTTCGGAGTCTTAGTTTCCTTATCGGTCCTTACCTTGTGCTCCGTCCCGCTAGTCCAGCAACGTAATTTCGTCTCCCTCCCACCCGGGATTTGTTTTTTATTAAACAACAATATTTCACCCCAGGAGTGTCTCTTTATTGACTGATATGAAATAATTTAAGCCCACCATCACCCGTAAATGAAGAGAACACACGCGAGTGTGCTCAGTTAAAGTAACCAATTCCCCTACATCACGACGTATTTTTACCTTCCATTTCTTCTTTTTCAACTCGCATTTTGGAAAGCGATGGAAGGATAGTTCTTTTGCCCTGGATGACTTCGAATGGCAGAGAGGAACACAACAGTGCTTAACCATGGCCGACCTGTCTCACCTTTCCCTATTTCAAGATGGCGGATGCATACCTCCAGTGACCAGTCCCCGCGCGGCATGTAAAAGGTCTATTTCTCACGCCTGGTAGAAACGTATAAGAGAGATATCGCTGTTTTAGCCTGTAATTTTATAAATAATATTGTACATTGATACGATTCTTACTAAACAAGTACGTCGACATCTATTCGATAAGTTGTCATGGTTTTAAAACGGCCAGTTTGGTTTTATCCCAATCGTATCGCAGTTATCAGCGACAACAACGAATCTAAGGTATCAGCCTCCACACTGCTTATCACTTTTGACATGTGCATCTGTAGTTCTTTTTCAGTTCCATCGGTCGCAAACATTTTCGTTGATGCAGCACTGACATCACTGTAGTCTGATCCAGTACATTAAACTCTAAGTACTCCACTCCTTGCATTTTGTGTAACCTCACATCTCCCAAGCACATATCATGATTTTCTTTGCACCAACAGAGTCCAAAGTGAGGACTGTTGTTTAGCCAGAGCACTTTTAAAAGTGCCTCGGGACTACACATACCGAGAAACCCCTTGTCGTACAGTACATTTAATTCTTCGCTTGTCTCACTTGTCAAAGCTACCGTTGTGTTGGTTTTATTCTCTTTTCCTTGCTTCGTTCGCTGTTTTTACTTGGACTGAAGAACGTTTCTGGCCGGTTTTTTAAAGACCCATTCGTAGATTATACTGGTACGATATCTAGCGTTTTTTCTTCAAGTGCCGTTCGAAGCTGACAATTAAACTTTGAAGCCAAGTTGGCTCGTTCTCTGTGCGATATTTAGCGCGGACGGAGATGGTAAATTGGCTAGTGTATTCATTCCGCTCAAAAGCTTATGGAGATATTTTCAGTTTTCACGTTGGTATTTTGTCGTTCATGCTCCTAATAATAATAATACGGAGTTTATTGTGAAAGTACACTTAGCTACAACAAAGGCGTGCTTTCACAGACGGTACCGAAGTTGGGGTCTGTGAAAGCACGCCAGCTAATTTACAGGTATTCCACTAAGAAATAAAAAACTAAACATAAAGTTTATACTAAAGCTATAACAGTAAGATCTGACTGACTAAATTTAGAATCAGTACGAATTTAATTCCCTGAACTATGATTTTCTTCGGTAAATCTCAGTAGATATGAAATAAATCTAATTTACGAAAACGCACTAACAAACTGATAACTTTCTCTTGCCCAGATTGATGATCTTTATGCAAACATGTCATTTTTCAAAGGCAGCTTCGTTATTGGATTTAGGTATGTCATTCGTTTTTTTGTTTAAATCACGTAATTCCTGTTAATCTTTCAGTATCAGCTTTAGATGAGTAGTCTTTTTTGTATACTATTCAGGACAACTCGGATTAATATTAATCCGTGGATTATAATAGAAATAGATTATAATAGGATTATTATAATCCGGTCATAGATTATTATAATCCAGTAATAGATTAAGGCACGGCAAAAAATTGAAAGGATTAGATTGTTATTAATAATATCATCCGGATGATTTTTATTAATCTCTATTATAATCCAGATAAAATTCCCGTGAATGTTCGGACGTAACAGATCTATATGACAGACAAGGGACTGACGGGACATAACACAGATCACATCAGTCACATGACGATCACTTGCATATGCTAGCGCTGGTAGATACCACGATGTTGACCCTAGAAAAAAATGAAAAGGAGCAAGCGCCTCTAGGTCAGCAAATCCGTGCCGTGAGCATGTGCTTTTACAAAAGAGGGGACTTTAAGAAGGGAATAACTACCGACAATCCCAAAGACACGCTGTTTCGAGGTTCGTAGCCAGTATATCGCGATAGCAACTATGCATATGAATTTCTCAGGGGATGCCCTTAGTAAAATATATATAAATAGATTACTTCATAGAAAGTGCGACGTACGGATTTTTATTCACGAGTTGCAAAACTTTGCAAAACGAATGAGTGAGCGAAGCGAACGAGTGAGTTTTCAAAGTTTTGCAACGAGTGAATAAAAATCCGTACAAAGCACTTTCTATGTTGTAATCTGTTTATTGTATATATAACGAGAATTAAACACAACCATTAAATCAGTTTTAGTTTTTTTTTCCGGCACCGTAAGTTTACATGCAGAACGCTGAGAACGTAATGAAAAACAAATCCGCTTTCCAGTCCAGATATAGGCGTACAACGAGCCTACACAAGCTTAAATATAATAGGGGAGAATTCGTAAATACATAGTGAGAAATCTTTTCGTTTGTCCATAATGTCAGATTCAATCATGTCATGGCGACGTTTCGTGCTGTGCAAAGACAAATTCGAACTCTGTTGACTTACACTGTTTAAATTTGAATGTTCCTCCTTGAATGTTGTTGGCTTTCTGATGTTAAATTTACTTCCTCGGTTTCTTGAATGGCCATTGATTCTCAAACTGAAGTTCTAGCGCTCAAGATATTTGTTAGATATATTCCATTGCTGTTTTTCCGAAAGTGAAGTAAAACGGGAACCGAAGCCATGTTATCGAGACACAAACTTCAAGCGGACGCTGATTTCAAGCCCGCGCTTCTCGGAAGCCATTAGAGTGCTTAACTCTGATTGGCTTAGTGATTCTATCATGAACAGTGATTGGTTATATTTTTCACATGTGAAGAACGCTATACGCAAACCTGATTGGACGTATCGCTTTTTTCACCGGTGAAATATAGCACATATAGAATTCTATTTGCAAGGTTTATTGCCTAAAATTCTCGCTATATATACAATAAAAATGTATACCTTATGCTTAGATCCAAGTGAAACGGTCCACGAATGCATAAGATAGTAATAAGGACGCCTAAGAGCTTAAATAATGTCAATCTTTGGACAAAGATTAATCAAAGGTAAAAATAATGTTAATGCTACATAGGATTAATATTTGTCAGATTATTATTAATATTAATCAATGAGGATTAATATTAGTCTTAGATTAATATTAATCCTAATTGATTAAGGCACGGCTAAAACCTCAGTAATAGATTATGATAATCTATTAATGGATTATAATAATCATTAAGATTAATATTAATCCGATTAATATTAATCTGAGTTGTCCTGACTATTGTTCACAATAAGCGATTTACCTCCTTAATACCAATATCTGTCATTCAAACACAGAGAAAGAGACTACGTATCTGTTAAACTTCAGTTCAATGGCGGTGACATCAGTAATCTCGACATCCTAATTTATTATTTACGAGATGGAGGAGGGGATCTGTTAACGGACAAAGTTTATCTAAAGGTCGGGAAAATAGGTGAGCAGCTTAAATTTCTCAGTTTTTGACTTTCCCCAGTCAAATAAAAAACAACCACAATACCGGGTAACGAAGATATATTAGAAAGCACAGGCCTCCCAAGCTCCATGAATGCCGTGAACATTTTGATATATTACACTCAGTTCTGTAACTCAGCGTAGAGAAAAGAACTTGTATAGGAATGTAACGATCGTTTATAGCAGTTCGAAATCATCATGTCAGCATAGCAGTGAGACTTAGAGGACACAAACAAAGGAAACTGAATGACCATGTTTATTCATTTCTTTTCTTTGTGTCCTCTAGGCCTCACTATTAAGTTAAATTTTAATATATTGCAAATGACTTATTGTGAAAGTGACTTAATAAAGTGCCACTACGACAAAATTTTTCGAATTCATTGTTTTTGCATTTTCTGAATCTTTAAGTGGTACTTACTCACCTGTCCGAGCCGTTTTGTCCAGCAAGCTCGGGAAGATGTTTTTTTCACGGTTTTTCCCAAAAATTTTTCGTCCGCCATTATCAAATCATGTTCCTGCAACCCCATAAGGCCCTGCTGCTTTGTGACGTCATACTCCTAACCAACTAGGCTCACATGGCGAATTTTGTTATAACATCTCTATGTAGTTCGTAGTTAACTGGTTTCACAGTGTGAATCTAGCACGCTGTTCGAATCGAATCATCCCGATCGCTGTGTAATACACAGATGCAGCCATAGATCAGATATGAATGCAGGTATTTCTGCTCATTTTAGTCCTACAATAAAAAGTTAGGGAGATGAGTGTTTGAGATTCGTGCACACTCACCGCGCGAACTTCAACCCGAGCGGAAAGTTTGTGGCGGGTGTCAGTCCATTTCGCGGAGGAATGTGTTTCAAGAGCGTTTCATATGGAACGCTGTCTTCGTCGGCTTATTCCTGGCTCAATTCCTACAATATGGAAGATCGAGCCAGGGCAACAAACGACTACGCCGCAAGATAAGCCTTGTTTATTTTATCTAAGCTTCAGTATTGTGTCAGCCATGAAGTTTTCTTTTTCGTAGAAGTATCCTATATGTTAAATCCCACACATCTCCGCGATTTGTAAATATATCTTCAAGTAACTCATCAAGTTTAGTTTTGTTCATATCGCCGCGCTATTGTATTTGTTTTGTATCCCTTCTGTTTATTCCAGTCATGTGGCGCGCTCATAAGATGCTGGTTTACCGCAGAGCCTTTCAATGGTTTCCAAAATTCTCAAATCAACCGCAAATAATTTCCTTTTTTTTTTCCTCAAGCACAGGTTTGTGTTTTTACTTCTCATATAGATCATAAATGAACTGTAATTTCTCACAGTCACCAGAAGTTTCATCCCTAGAAGCTGGCCACTCAGTAATTTAATGGGTTTTAGATGTAGGCGCTCTTCACATTATGTAATCTAGTAATTGCTGTTCTTTTTGCTGGATAGAGACAATGTTGTGAGCGAAACTCGTTTTCGTTAGAGCGTTTTGCTGTGTACATTTCCGTTGACCTAAAATAAGCTCAAATGTCCCACAGTTTTGTACCCATTGCGAAATCTAAAGCGTGGTATGCCAAATCAGTTTCCTGGTCCTCACGTTGTGCACCTTTATAATTATGCTGGACATATGCGTAATTTTACAGGTAGTGTGAATTGTTAGAATTTTTAGGGGGGCAAGGTTAAGCCATTTTATCACGCAACAACATTGACGAGGGAGGGGAGGGGCGTCTAGCTTGAGAAAATGCAGTTTTAATCAAAACTATACACCTAATTGCAACATTCAAGAAATGAGGGGTGGCAGTATCTTTAAAATAATCCCTCACTGTGTTACGTATAGATTTTTAAAAATTCCATGACTTGCCAGGCCTGGAAAAAGAAGACCTACAATTCCAGAACTTCCCATGTTTCCATTACTCATGCAAACCCTGATCAGTGTTGCTTAATTCCTATTTCCCTTTTTTCTCTTTAAATTCATCCAGGCCTTGTTGATGTTGCAATTAGATGTATTTTAAACAGGAGGACTAATCAGAAAACAGAGCATACTATGACATTACATGTATCTCAGTTTTATCAAAATGAGTTGGATATTTCGGAATACAATCAATCACACAGT